>JASIRB010002022.1:0-49995 GCA_030323885.1 Branchipolynoe longqiensis
GCCAGGCGGAAAGCGGATCGATTCGTGGACGACATGGACCTCGTCCGGATGCGCGTCGTCCACAGCACCTCCATACTCGACTCAGACGAATAGCCTGGGTCGAGATAACCATTTGCCTCTCTCTCCCCAGGCAACCAGCAAGAACAGAACCGACTCGCCCACCTCTTCAGAGCCGGCCTCGCAAAGGGCACATGGAGAAATAAGACACGCCAGATAACCACATACCTGAGACACGCCCTCGACAGAGACTACGACCCTACTCGCCCGAGTCAGCTCAACATAGCATCCTACCTCGCCTCCATCTCCGCATCACTCCGCTCCCCCGGAGCCGTGATGAACCATCTCAGTGCCGCCCGGACATGGGTCAGGCTCAAGGACGGCCGAACAAGAGGTTTCGACTCATACCTCATCACAATCATCAAAAGAGGGATCACCCGGGAGTCCGACCATATGCCTCGACAGGCCCCTCCCCTCACCCCTACTGACCTCCGCGCCGTCACCACCTTCCTCCGTCGGGCTGGCAGCAATGCAAAGGTCCTCACAGCGGCCCTCCTCCTCGGGTATTTCTCCCTCCTCCGACAAGGGAACCTCCTCGTCACGGGGCGCCCCGACGACCCGGGACACACCCTCAGGCACCAAGAAATCACCCGCCACCGGACCCACCTGACCTTCATCGTCCGCTCCACCAAGACTTCCAGAGCACGATCCGACCAATACGCGATAACCATTCCCTGGATCCCGACCTCCATCTGCTGCCCCGTACGAGCCTGGAGGCAGTACTCGACCGCCACTTCACCCGGGCCACTCGACCCTGCATTCAGGACCCCGGACGGGTCCCCATTGACGGTCAAGACCCTCACTACGGCCCTACGTGCCGCATTACACCACTCTGGGTGCCCCGACCCATCCGGGTACACCCTCCACAGCCTCCGTCGCGGTGCCGCACAGGCATGTGCCGCCGCCGGAGCGCCCCTTAAAGATGTCACCGACCTCGGCCACTGGCGGTCGTCCGCGGTGCACTCATACGTTCCCCAGCAGGCCTTCACGGTCGCGACCCGGGCACTCTCAACAATATTTGGTTGAGGCCCGGGTCACTTAAGACTCTAACTAACGATAATGACTTTACCGATATGACATTTGAACTTCGACATTCACTACTTTATACATTACACTTACATTGCCTTAACGACCTATCCTTAATTTTGATCTACTTACCTCTGATTACATTACTTCACTGTTACATTGCCTCCTGAATAAATTGCCATACTATGTCGTCCGCCTCCTGTCCTGAATTGTCCATATTGCTGTGGCAATATGGGTAATTCGGGGGAGGCGGACGACCACCCTCCCCCGGCCCTACCGCCCCTCCTACTCCTCACCCGCTCCCCACACACCCCCTTCCCCGCCCCTACCGCCCTCCCCCCACTCACCCCCTCCCACATAGATGGCGCCACCACCTCCATTCCCTCACTCACCCCACTCCCTCCAGATGCCGCCACCACAACCTCCCTCCCCGCTCCTCCCGCCGCTGGTACCTCCCCCCCCCCCTTCCTCCTTCCGCCTACCCATCACATAGCCCACTTCTCCTCCTGCAACCACACCGACAAGACCTACTCTCACCGTCCCACCCACCCAACTCTCCGATAAGGTTGAGGCCCGGGTCACTTAAGACTCTAACTAACGATAATGACTTTACCGATATGACATTTGAACTTCGACATTCACTACTTTATACATTACACTTACATTGCCTTAACGACCTATCCTTAATTTTGATCTACTTACCTCTGATTACATTACTTCACTGTTACATTGCCTCCTGAATAAATTGCCATACTATGTCGTCCGCCTCCTGTCCTAAATTATTGTAAAACCACAATAGCACCTATGTACAAAAGGCACAAATTCATTTTAACGTACCAGTGGCTGATCCCATGCAGACATTCCAATTTTCATGTCGTGGAATGCCGCGATCACCTAGACATAGGGCTGGCCGGGGCAGACACTATCTACAATCAGCCTCGCTTGATATATGAACTGCAGGATGGAACCTAGAACACAAGCACATAGAAAGCTGCCTTCAGTAAATCACTTCTCTCAGTTATTCAACTTGAAGCTGATTTTCCTGGTTTTGCTCAAATATAAATAATATTCTGATAGCACAAGCAAACATGGTGGTATAATTTTCACTCCAGTACCACAGCTGCTGAGAGATACCATAGGTCACATTTGATAACAATCAATAATAATAATTACTGGAATTTAAACGAGTTCCCTATTTAGCAGTAGGTATTCTATCGCAATAGACACGGAAACAAGAATAGCATGTATTTACAATAGACATACATGTCACTTACCATTTAACTGGCTGATTAGGTTGGACACGCTCAAATCTTCATGACCGAACCTAGAAGACAAGCACATACTCCATTATTTTCATACCAGTTGCTTTGACTAAATCCCTTCAATCAGCCAGACAAATTAAAGTCCATTGATTTCTCTAGTTTCATTAAATAACTAAATCTTCTGATAGCACCAGCAAAGATGTTATTACAATTTTCACCCCAGTACCAGAGATGTTGTACCATAGCATAATTCATGATAATAACAATCACTTAAATTGAATAAGGGGACCCTTATCAGCAGGAACCATTCAATGGCATGGTAAACTGAAACCATCATAGCATGTACTTACAATAAACAAAACTATCATTTACCACATCATCAGCTCCGAAGTGTGCATGGATTCCAAATTTCATATGTTGAGGGGGAGAGATCGTAGATCTATCTACATGGACAGCCCAGTCAGATGAAGTCTAGAATAAGCCACATCTCTTATATGTACTACAAGAGTTCCCCTAGAAAACAAACAAACAGATGCTTATTTTGTACTCAAACCACTTTCTTTCACTAAATGTCTTCTCAAAGTTAATAAATTGAAACCTCATTGATTTTCCTAAGTAAAAAAACAAGTACTTTTATGACTATTTTGAGCTCAGAACTACAGCTGCTCAGGGAGAGTATAATTCCTATTAATAATAACAATTTCACTTTAATAGAGTATCAGCACCGGCACAAGCCATTCCATCGCCAAATATTGTAAAACCACAATAGCACCTATGTACAAAAGGCACAAATTCATTTTAACGTACCAGTGGCTGATCCCATGCAGACATTCCAATTTTCATGTCGTGGAATGCCGCGATCACCTAGACATAGGGCTGGCCGGGGCAGACACTATCTACAATCAGCCTCGCTTGATATATGAACTGCAGGATGGAACCTAGAACACAAGCACATAGAAAGCTGCCTTCAGTAAATCACTTCTCTCAGTTATTCAACTTGAAGCTGATTTTCCTGGTTTTGCTCAAATATAAATAATATTCTGATAGCACAAGCAAACATGGTGTTATAATTTTCACTCCAGTACCACAGCTGCTGAGAGATAACATAGGTCACATTTGATAACAATCAATAATAATAATTACTGGAATTTAAACGAGTTCCCTATTTAGCAGTAGGTATTCTATCGCAATAGACACGGAAACAAGAATAGCATGTATTTACAATAGACATACATGTCACTTACCATTTAACTGGCTGATTAGGTTGGACACGCTCAAATCTTCATGACCGAACCTAGAAGACAAGCACATACTCCATTATTTTCATACCAGTTGCTTTGACTAAATCCCTTCAATCAGCCAGACAAATTAAAGTCCATTGATTTCTCTAGTTTCATTAAATAACTAAATCTTCTGATAGCACCAGCAAAGATGTCATTATGCATGTTGCCGGTAACATGATTAATTCACGACGTTGGAGACCGTTTTAGTGTTGCTTAGTGAAATACCAAGTCACGTTGGTTTCTTATGCTGAGGATGCCCATATCGTCATAGCAGAGCTGTCACTAAGGTATCGAAGATTTCTTGTTACGACAAGGCTAACGGTTCAGCACTCGCTACGGAAGCAGCAAGCCGGACGGTTTGAAATTAATATACTCCACCGTTATAGCCAGTTCAGCGATAAAAGAAGGATACGGAGATTAAGTTTGCATGGCACAGTCACGAATAACATCATGTCGCAGTTGAGAAGTACTCGGCGTATATTCAAGTCTAGAAAACGTGTGTCGATGGAAGGTGTTAGTAAAAATGTAACGGGTGCGTCAAAGAGCAAATCACAGCATAAGAGGTCAGAGGTGCCGTCTACGTCGACACAAGGAGATGAAGTACGGTGTGAGGTGATTCCATCGGGTGTGGCCGCCTCTTACCTTGAAGGAGCGTTGAAGGCACAGCTGGAGGTTAATAATCAGTTGTTGTGTGAACGGTTGGAGCGCCTTGAGTCAACAATGGCGAAGACGACGGCTGGTACGGCGCGCAGAGACCAGGACGGCAGCAGCGACAGCATGAGGGAGGCGCCATCTAGAGGAAAGGGACGTCGAG
The DNA here is from genome assembly GCA_030323885.1 of Branchipolynoe longqiensis. NCBI lineage: Eukaryota > Metazoa > Annelida > Polychaeta > Phyllodocida > Polynoidae > Branchipolynoe > Branchipolynoe longqiensis. The sequence continues at coordinate 4,443 of JASIRB010002022.1, forward strand.
AAGGACCTAGAAGAGAGCAGTTGGAGCAGAGCAGCGAGGAAGACGTACCGTCATCGCCGCATAGAGGAAAGAGATCCAGGAGGACGTATAATAAGGAGACATATGGATACGATCGACGTAGGGCGCAGCGACGCAAGTTCGATGGGTGCTGGACGAGTGATTCGGAAGGGTCAATGTCTGACCGTGAGAGAGACGAGTCAGATGAGGTGATACGGCGATTGTTGAAGCGACGGGGGCGGTCGGTCAAGAAACATCGGGGTAAGATGGCGTTGTTGCCACATTTATTTGTTATACGGGATGATACAATGGGTAATGTTAGTAAGGGGTGTGCAACATGGTACGAATATATGTCGGCGGTTCATCGTTTGCTAGAAGAACCAATGCTGCCGCAGCACTGGATTAAACATATTAGGCGGCATATTGTGGATATTTCTGACATGGCGGCCAATTGGGACTGGCAAACGGTGTTGCTGTGGTCGGAGAAGGTGTTTTCGTTGATTAATGATGGGCGTATTGAGGACGGGTGGGCTGACCGCGCTACTATCAAAGACATACAGAGGGATGTTTATGCTATTGGGACAAGGCTGGATGTGAAGAAAGATAAGAAACCGGAAAGTACTGGTGGGTCGGGTTGGGTTGTGAGGGAAATAAATGAGTCAGTTGACGGGAAGCCGTGCGAGGAGTGGAACAGGGGTAACAGTTGCGGGTTCTTCACCTCTCACGGGTCTACCCCTAATCGCTTCTGCCACTGTTGTGGCTGGTGCGCAAGGCGGTTCAAGCGGCTAAACTACCATCGTGAAGTGGATTGTAATAATAAGCGCAGAATGCAGGATAGTGCCGGGACAGGGAACACTGGGCAAACTGATAGTGCAGGCAAGCAGGTTTTTGCAGGGTAGGCCTCTCTGAGGCCGCTGAAATTGGGGTTGGACTAGGAGAGGGTGTTATGGAAATAGAAGGTTTTGAGTCAGGTTGCCATGGTGTTGCCATTACAGGTCTCGGTGTGGTGTTGGATGGGGAGCCCGGAATGGAAAAAGGTATTGAGGTGGGCGGTATGCATGGGGGGTATGGGGTGGGTTACTGTGGGGCAGGGTTGTTGTCGGGTGCTGAGAGTTTGGAGAGTGACAAATGTTTAATGCAGACTTCTACGTTACACATGCCTCAGACTACACGGGCGCCGGGCTCTCCTACAGTTTCTGGCCCTGTTTCCTACTGCTCTGTACTCAATCCTTTCAATTGCATTAACCAAACTCAAGCGATTGATCATGGTCTTCATCCACGCGACACAGGCACTCCTCATTCGTTCACCGACGTTGCAGTCGTTTCATCTTCATTATTGTGTTTACCCGACACTGTACCTACTACCTCATGCTCATCATTTTCGAAGGTCTTGTGTAACATAGATGCTGGGGATATGACTGGTGACGCTGCTGGGGGGGACGGCGGGGGCGAGAATAGGTTGTTATCGGGCGTGGTATGCGCTGTGGGTGATGGGGAAGGGGTGAATGTCAACTGTAGTAACGAAGTGGGGTTGGTGCAGGATGTACTAGTTAGGGGTGTGATGGGGGTTGGGGCGGATGGGCCGACCGAGATGTTGATAGAAGAAATGGAAGGAAGGGGGGGGATGGATGTACTGGACGTATCGGAGGAGGTGGTTCCTGAGGCAACAAGTGGGGTGGGAAGGGTTGCTATTTCACCCGTAGAATTTAGGCCCAGGCTGTTGGAGTTTTGGCCGGTATTAGATGAGCGGATTAATTTAGTAGAGTATGGTTATTTGGGGATATATAAAGCTGTACGGGAGACAGGGCTGCCTAACTACCTGAAAGCTAGGATTCCTGTGCCTTCGGGCCTACACATGGAAGTTTGGAGAAAAGAATTAGCGGGTTATAGTGATAGGGTTGTATTAGAGTATTTGGAGTTTGGGTGGCCTGCTGACTATGTAGGTACGGATCCCCCAGTTCCAGCAATAAGAAACCATGCCGACTGCGACAAGAATGAGCTTTGGGTTAGCAGGTACATTACAAATGAACTGAAGGAGGGCTCTCTATTAGGTCCGTTTACTATTTCACCTTTCGTTCCATGGGGCCAAGTCAGCCCCCTGATGACGAGGCCTAAGAAAAATACGGAGGAACGGCGCATTATAGTGGACTTAAGCTATCCACGGGGTAGGAGTGTCAATACGGGCATTATGCGTGGGTTTTTTCAGGGGTCCGATCTGAGTTTTAAGCTGCCTGGGATATTAGATCTTGCGAAGGAGGCTACTAAGCTGGGATGTAATTCCGTTTTATGGAGTGTCGACTTAGCTAGAGCGTATCGACAACTGAGGACGTGTCCGCTGTCGGTGCCGCTTTTTGGGATTAAGTCTAAGGGTGATCTGTACTTTGATACAGCGCCGCCGTTTGGGTGCCGCACGTCCGCATTGGCGTGTGCACGTACTACATCGGCAGTGGTCTACCTTATGAGACGGGCGGGCTACTTTACGCTCTGCTATTTAGACGACTTTGTGGGCATAGAAAAGTCTCTGGAGAAGGCTCAGGAAGCTTACGCGTTCCTACTAGCATTGCTAGACAGGTTAGGTTTGGTTAGGTCGGTTAAAAAGTGTTGTGACCCGACGATGTGTATTGTTTGGCTGGGATTTCATATTGACACTACCGAGATGGTTATAACTATACCAAAGGATAAGTTGCTGGAGATCTTACAGCTGTGTAATCGTTGGGGGGTTGGGCAGTTGGTGTCGAGGAAGACAATCCAGAGGCTTGTAGGGAAGCTGCAGTTCATTTCTAGATGCGTTATACCGGCTCGCAGATTCATGAATAGGCTGCTGGAATTCCTGAGGGCAGCTCCATTTAGGGGAAAGGTTCCTACTACACAAGCGGCAATGGACGACATTCGTTGGTTTCAGGATTATGCCAGTTCTTCGAACGGTTTAGTACTCATGAGACCGGATCCGGTTCGTGACTGGGTGATTGAGTGTGATTCCTGTCTAACGGGGGGAGGGGCGTTTTCAGAGTCGCATTTTTTCTCGGAAAGGTATAGTGAGGAGATACTCAGCAAAGGGTTCCACATTGCACAGCTCGAGGCTCTGAATCTCGTAGCGGCTCTCTATGCGCTTGCGCCGAGCCACCCGGAGCGGTTTAGGATTATTGTGAACACGGATAGTGAGGCGTCACAGTTAGTGCTAGACTCGGGAAGAGGGAAAGACAGGGTCCTTTGTGCATGTGCCAGGAAGATTTGGCGGTTTTCTGCGGAGTTTACGTGCGTGGTAGAAATCAGGCATAAACCAGGGGTTCAGTTAGTCCTGGCAGATGCTTTGAGTCGATCTCATCTGTCAGAAAGCAGCAGAGCAAGGGGTGATACCATGTGTCAGCAATTGGGTGTGTTGAAGATAAAAGTTAATCATATGTTCACTGTTACCACTGTTCTTTCTGATCCATAATTGACCTAGGAAGATCGATCTTATTTGCCTCTCTCTTCCTAGGTCACCTGTCACTGCTACCCAACAATATCATTAAGATTGTAAAGGCAGGGCTAGCAACGGGCACATGGAGGAATAAAATATACCAAGTCGATTGCTATGACAAATTTGCAACTCTGAACTCTTTTAATGCATTCGATCCACATAAGGAAGACATCCTACAATACATTGTACATTTGAACAAGATTCTAAAGTCTCCGGGAGCAGTTTAATAACTACATAAGTGGAGCAAAAATGTGGGTTTTAATGAATGAGGGTAATACAAAAGCATTTGATTCGTACATAGTACACCTAATGAAAAAGGGGATTGCAAGGTTGAGTGTTCATGTGCCGGTCCAGGCGCTAGCTCTGACTATAAAGGATATTAAGAACATTATAGTAGTATTCAGCAAAGAAAGGGAATCGGCATATGTACTATCAATAGCCACACTGGTAGCATACTACACGTTCTTACGCCAATGTAATTTATTCTTTTCAATGAGCAAAAATGACGCGGACCATGCGCTGAGAGGAGCGGATGTAAAGGTACGATCGAACAAGCTACTGATACGAGTACGATCATCTAAGACAGCGAGAGAAGGACAAGACGTGTACACGGTGATGCTACCGTGTGTACCGGGCTCCTTGTGCTGCCCTGTTCACGCCTGGAAGAGGTACAAGAGAGCTACACCTGTCGAACACGATGGCTCGGCCTTCCTGCATCTGGACGGGTCACCTCTGATGGCTGCGACCCTGCTACAGGCAGTGCGTCGAGCGCTGGAACTGATGAGACATCCGCAGCCGGACGCGGTCACCCTCCACAGCCTAAGAAGGGGAGGGGCTCAATCCAGTGCCAAAGGAGGGGCCTCGGTTGAAGGGGTACGAGAGGTTGGCAGGTGGCGTTCCAATGTGCTCTTTCGGTACGTGAGCAGGCAAGTATTCTCGGAAGCACCTCAGACACTCTCCAAATTATTTGGCTGAGTGTCTGAGGCGCTTGTCTTATTTGAGAAGTCCCAATTAGTAGCGCTTTTGCAAGTAAGTTGTTCGACCTGCCTAAAAAATGGGATAGTCTAAATTATAATATACTTGATTGCTGTTAACAACTGAATATAATTATCATAAAAAGAAATAGATGAGATGTCAAAGGAGGCTGGACCGATGCAGCGTTGTGATATCATACTGTTATCTAAATGTTACTGTGCGATCCCAAATATGTCTGCTATGGAGTGTCAGGCGGTAAGAGTTACTAATATATAAAGTGCGAAATCAACTGTTAGAATGACCAGTATTTATAAATAGTAATGTTGTATAAATCGAAATATTAAGTGACGGGCTGTGATAATTAAATATGTCGGTCAAGAAAGAAACCTGTTTAAACAAAAATGTTAAATGCTGTTATCACTGTTGCAAAATAATTATGAATACCAGAAATACTGGTGGATGCCGTTATGTTTCTGTAATAAAGAGTTTGTTGCACTACTTCTGTCTCCATCGTCGTGAATTACTATTTTCACCCCTGTACCAGAGATGTTGTGCCATAGCATAATTCATGATAATAACAATCACTTAAATTGAATAAGGGGACCCTTATCAGCAGGAACCATTCAATGGCATGGTAAACTGAAACCATCATAGCATGTACTTACAATAAACAAAACTATCATTTACCACATCATCAGCTCCGAAGTGTGCATGGATTCCAAATTTCATATGTTGAGGGGGAGAGATCGTAGATCTATCTACATGGACAGCCCAGTCAGATGAAGTCTAGAATAAGCCACATCTCTTATATGTACTACAAGAGTTCCCCTAGAAAACAAACAAACAGATGCTTATTTTGTACTCAACCACTTTCTTTCACTAAATGTCTTCTCAAAGTTAATAAATTGAAACCTCATTGATTTTCCTAAGTAAAAAAACAAGTACTTTTATGACTATTTTGAGCTCAGAACTACAGCTGCTCAGGGAGAGAATAATTCCTATTAATAATAACAATTTCACTTTAATAGAGTATCAGCACCGGCACAAGCCATTCCATCGCCAAATATTGTAAAACCACAATAGCACCTATGTACAAAAGGCACAAATTCATTTTAACGTACCAGTGGCTGATCCCATGCAGACATTCCAATTTTCATGTCATGGAATGGCGCGATCACCTAGACATAGGGCTGGCCGGGGCAGACACTATCTACAATCAGCCTCGCTTGATATATGAACTGCAGGATGGAACCTAGAACACAAGCATATAGAAAGCTGCCTTCAGTAAATCACTTCTATCAGTTATTCAACTTGAAGCTGATTTTCCTGGTTTTGCTCAAATATAAATAATATTCTGATAGCACAAGCAAACATGGTGTTATAATTTTCACTCCAGTACCACAGCTGCTGAGAGATAACATAGGTCACATTTGATAACAATCAATAATAATAATTACTGGAATTTAAACGAGTTCCCTATTTAGCAGTAGGTATTCTATCGCAATAGACACGGAAACAAGAATAACATGTATTTACAATAGACATACATGTCACTTACCATTTAACTGGCTGATTAGGTTGGACACGCTCAAATCTTCATGACCGAACCTAGAAGACAAGCACATACTCCAGTATTTTCATACCAGCTGCTTTGACTAAATAATGCCTTCAATCAGCCAGACAAATTAAAGTCCATTGATTTCTCTAGTTTCATTAAATAATTAATATTTTGATAGCACCAGCAAATGTTATTACAATTTTCACCCCAGTACCACAGATGTTGTGCCATAGCGTAATTCATGATAATAACAATCACTTGAATTGAATAAGGGGAACCTTATCAGCAGGAACCATTCAATGGCATGGTAAACTGAAACCATCATAGCATGTACTTACAATAAACAAAACTATCATTTACCACATCATCAGCTGCGAAGTTTGCATGTATTCCAAATTTCATATGTTGAGGGGGGAGAGATCATAGATCTATCTACATGGACAGCCCAGTCCGATGAAGTTTAGAATAAGCCACATCTCTTATATGTAGTACAAGTGTTCCCCTAGAAAACAAACTGATGCTTATGTTGTACTCAACCACTTTCTTTCACTAAATGTCTTCTTGAAGTTAATAAATTGAAACCTCATTGATTTACCTAGGTAAAAAACAAGTACTTTAAAAAGTTGTAAAGCTATTTTGAGCTCAGAACTACAGCTGCTCAGGGATAGAATAATTCCTATTAATAATAACAATTTCACTTTAATAGAGTACCAGCACCAGCAAAAGCCATTCCATCGCCAAATATAGGGTGTTAATATGAAGTAACATCATATATAGGGCCTATTCAAAGGGATGGCTAACGGTTTACGTTAGACTAGTACTAGTAGTACTAAGTAGTAGTAGTAGACAAAGTAGTATATATATGACAAAAATGTTACTACTATAAGTATAATACTAGTGTTAGTGTTAACTGTTCATGTTTGCCAACGATGAGCAAATGATGCGCAAACATTTGTGCAGTTATTCAAACAGTAACACCGCTAGAGCTTCTTTAATTCCAAATCTAAACTCGAACCTCTGGCAGAAACCCTTACATTGCATATGGAAAAGAAATATGTAGAGATAATTCCTGAATACATTGCATCAACACTGATAGAAAACAAAGCAAAATCCGATCAATTTATTTTCCCGCCAGCTTTGACTTTGAGTATAACCAGCGAGCGTGTCTCTGGTATAACATCAACTTAGTTATAAACTTAATATAGGCTGTTATAAATTGTAAACCAGCAAATATAGATGCAAATCATTTACCATGGCTTGCTCCATAGTCTGTTCCATGTTGGCTGTAGTTTATTTTTGTTGAGAGGTTTAATCAGGTCCTTCTGTGAAAATATGCAGTTGCTACCTGAAGATGGTAGCGACCAGACCACGTGATGTCACTTATTTCCGTCGTCCCATGATGCACTGCGCGCGAGCATTTTTTCTCTTTTAACAGCATACGGTCGAGTTGTATGGGATTTCAATCACAATAGTAAGGTTCAAAATTAATTTAATGACTATACTAGATAATTTAATATTTGTTAACTCAATGTGCTGAGAGATATGATATTCCACTAACCCTTAATGAACCACCGCAGATCCGCAGAAACCGCCAGCGCATTTTATCACCGTCTGCTAGGATTAGATCAGTAAGTTGTCTTTGTCCACGTGTATTTTTCTGCTCATGTCATGGCAAGCATAGAAACTGGTAGGAAGCACATATTTGTTTGTATGTATTTGCAACAAGCTACTGGTGACTCATTTAGCTTTTTCTGTCTTTAAATTTAGAAAGGTTTTGCTTTTTGGAACTCTGAAAGTCGATATATAAATAAGTTATGAGGTTGTGATTCCTAAAGGGGCTGTCACATTACGGCGTATGGCTGGAGCGTATTGATAACCTACGTAAGTCCTGCGGGGGCCGGCCTATCATGACCTTTGGTGACCTTTCGGGTGGGTTTGAGCGTATGTGGAACCTATGAGGAGCGTACCAGGAGCGTATGTGAGCGTACTGTGAGATGTTTTGACGGCTTTGATTGGCATGTGTAGCGTATGCGTAGTGTATGCGTAGCGGATTCATAGCGGATGAGCGTATGCGGAACCTAAGCGGAACCTATGCTTAGCATATGCAAAGCGTATCATATATTAAGTATTAGTGTACAATATTTGTGTGACATCCAGAGTAGGACGGTCCAAACATGTGCTCCAACCACTATCAAAAGCAACTACCTGTTAGGAAGCAGTCTCCATATATGATATATAAAGAAATGGGTTGGTGCAAACATGTAGGACGGTCCAAACATGTAGGAAGCATGCACATGCAGGTTTAAAGTCGCCAGCTATCCGCCGCGTGGAAAACAAACGAACTCGGAATAGTTCAGATTTGTATATTGGGGTGTAATCGATTATTCAACTCGGGTCACTCGAGCCACTGTCGTGGCTTCTGCGCATGCGCGGATTTTCGCACGTTGCGGCGATCACTGCTATTTGTTTTGTTTACACTCGGCGATTCGACGCTGATCGAGCTGCTACGTTAATATCGCTTGGAATTTAAGGTTAATTTAATTAAATTTCATTATTTTAGTATGTAATTCTGTTAAATATGATCGCATTCAATAGATTTCGGCGTAAAACATTGCCGCTGGCGTTATGCTTCTGCGCATGCGCGGATTTTCGCACGTTGCGGCGATCACTGCTATTTGTTTTGTTTACACTCGGCGATTCGACGCTGATCGAGCTGCTACGTTAATATCGCTTGGAATTTAAGGTTAATTTAATTAAATTTCATTATTTTAGTATGTAATTCTGTTAAATATGATCGCATTCAATAGATTTCGGCGTAAAACATTGCCGCTGGCGTTATGCTTCTGCGCATGCGCGGATTTTCGCACGTTGCGGCGATCACTGCTATTTGTTTTGTTTACACTCGGCGATTCGACGCTGATCGAGCTGCTACGTTAATATCGCTTGGAATTTAAGGTTAATTTAATTAAATTTCATTATTTTAGTATGTAATTCTGTTAAATATGATCGCATTCAATAGATTTCGGCGTAATCGGTCCCTAACACTGCCGGGCACAAGCTGAGAACCAGCGAATCTTGTTACTGTGTGAGCCTGTTGCCGGCACAATTTCAGCCAATCACAGCGCAGCTTTTGCATTGCAAATGGCCGCCGCCTATGGGGGTGGCCATTTTGAAGACAACAAACTGCCTTTGCAGTTCAGACTAGCAGTGCCCTGGTCCCATACTCTCCCCACACATACTTGGTTCATTTAAACATAAAAACTAAACAAGATTGTGCTTGGAGAGCATTTGTCGGAGTACGCGCAGTGTCCCAGCGAGCTATAGCTGGTCCCTTAAAAATTGGAATATTTAAATTAAAAGATAATACTGGTAATAGACCGTATCCACTAAGAATTAAGCATATTAAGTTAATTGTATTAAAATTCAGAAAAATGGGTAAATATGGCTTGGTGTTGATTCCTGCTTTATTGATATGCTATACATGTTTGCTGAGACAGTCCAATTTATTTTATTCCGAGATGCTGGACGATGGCAATCATACGTTGCTCAGGAGTGACATCAAGGCACATGTGACACACTTGACAGTGACAATCAGAAGCACCAAAACCACATGTAGACCAGAGGACATCTGCCTCATTGAACTACCTCGGGTACCCAATTCTCCATTCTGTCCAGTGCATACATGGAAAAAGTACTGCCATTTCTTCCGCGTGCATAAGGGCGCCTCAGCATTCATTCTGTTGAATGGGGACCCGCTGACCAGCCAAATCTTCACGAAATGCATGCAAACAGCTCTGAAGGCTGCCAATCTAAGTTGGTGGCCAATGGTGACGTCCCATAGTCTTCGTTGAGGGGCAGCACAGGAATATGCATGAATGGGGATGCCTTTGGACTGCATTAAGACATTGGGACACTGGAAATCAAGCAGTGTGTTTAATTACATGAATACAAAATGTATTAGTCAGGGACCATCAGCTCTCCTGTCCCAATTTGGCTGAGAGCTAGATGGTCCAAAAATTCCTATCTTTAAATGTGTGAAAATGAGTTGCAAGTGATGTGTGCGTGGTGTGCTTCAACAGTACCCAGATAGTATATAGCCGTCGGGCTGACGTTGGCCACTGACCTGCCGTTGGGCCAACGGTGGCAAGCTGCCGTCGGGCCAATGGTGGCAAGCTGCCTTCGGGCCAACGGTGGCAAACCGCCGTTGGGCCGTTGTTTTGTCCACTGACCCACCGTCGGGCCAACAGTGGCAAGCCACCCATACCAGCATATGCCACTGTTGGCCCAAAGGCCCACTGTCAGATAACACAGAGCCCATACAGGGTCCATATGGGTTATTGTGGGCCCCAAACAGGAATCTCTGGATACCACATGGAGAAGATATGTCTCCTGTGTCACAAAACAGTTACCACATATGGCACTGGAGGAGTAAAACACAATTTCAAAGAAATCAGTTTAATATCATAGAGGTGCATGCACCTCATATTCGGTATTCAGATGAGAAGACACTAATCTTCGCTAAAAAGCTAAGCTAAGAAGTGATGACTGCTAAACAAAACCCAGCACTCCTCACTAAAACACTTTTGCAATGAAAATGGTGTTTCATGGGCACTGGCAGGCATTTGTAACTTCAAACTCTCTACTGACCTGTTCCGAAAGCAACTGAATTACACCTCACCTATAGTTGTTAGGTAGGCACATCTTAACATCCTTCTTAACCATATCTTTTTACCGCTTGATGGATGGGGGAGGCATGTCTATTGGCATGTCTCATGCGTCGACATACGTTACCACTATGTCGGACCGACGCTACGCTTAAAGGCCCTGTCACACCTCACCGGATTGAGGAACCGGACAGAAACCGGACACTGTCCAGTGAAATACAGCAATGTACGGTTTATATACGGTTGGTGTCCGTTCTCTGTCTGGTGTGTATGAGGGAAGTTTTGAACATTCACAAAACTTGTACCAGACACAACTGGACTGACTGTACAATTGGTGTCCGGTTTAAGTCTGTTTAGTCCGTTTCATGTCCGGTACCCATCCGTTACCTCTCCGGTTTGCTTCCTGCAGAGTCTGTTGAAGGTGTTACGGGAATTTGGTCAGTATATGTTTTCAGCGCGTCCGTGATCAGTCCAGTACGTGTCCGTTTGACATTCGGTTGTCGACCGGTTATCATTTGGTTATCATCCGGTGGCTATCCGTTCATGTCCGTTTCATGTCCGCTTGTCCAGCGTCCATTGACGCGATAGCGCAAAATTTTGACACACTTAAAGCACCTGTCACAGTACCGGACACAACCGGACAAATAATTTTCTATGCCGTTGGTGTGCGGTATCAAAATGTACTGAAATGTGTCGAAATGTTGCAAAGGCGCCCGGATGAAACGAACGCTAAACGGACACGGAACGTACAATAACAAATAGCCACCAAACGATAACCGGACGACAACCGAATGTCAAACGGACGGACCAAACATTAACGAATAGACATTAACGTACTGTCATGGATGCGCTGAAAAGAAATTATGGACCGAATTCCCCCAACACTGTCAAGGGACTCTGCAGGAAGCAAACCGGGGAGGTAACGGATGGGTACCCGACAAAACGGACACCAACCGTATACGTCAGTCCGGCGGTGTCTGGTACATGTTTTGTGCATGTTCAAAACTTGCCACCGGACAGATAACAGACATGCCGGACGCCAACCGTATATAAACCGTACATTGCGGTATTTCACCGGACAGTGTCCAGGTTCTGTCCGGTTCCTCAATCCGGTGATGCCAAAGAGCGGCGGACCACCACCGACGGCCCGACGGTGGCAAATATGTGCAAAAAGAATGGCAAAAAATGGCGGACCGACCACCACCGTCAGCCCGACGGTGATAATCCACCTAAAAAGATGAGCATATAGATATAGCCAAGACATTAAGCGTCTAACCCAACCACTAAGGGACACCAGCCGGGTGGCCACCGACAGGGCAGCCTGTGTTATTGCGCTTTCTTTGCCTTCCCAATTGTCCGGGTTAAGGGTCTAGTGCAGTGTCCTGCCACTACCACACCAGCATGCACTGACGTATGAACTTCTGCTAACATCCTCTGATATCAGAGTCGAGGTGATTAGCGTGTAGCTGCACACCGCTGCTGATGTACAAACTCTTATCGGTCTGCGTGCATCATCAGTCCGAGCCACTCTGCGTGTCCAGGCCTTCGTGGAATGGATCACTCGGCAGCCTTCACATGCTATCCCCGGCGTTGTCCTTCTTCACCCTGACACATGGTGTGTGTATACAATTACTTGTAACCCACAAGACTTTTTACCCACTCAGCCAGGAGGCCGCTTTAAGCATCATTACTGCAGCCACCTTGCGCTGCGCTCCCTTTTCCAGCTTAAAACTTCACTTTTTAAATGGAATGATTGTCCTTTCCAGAAGCCACTTTCGAAGCCACTGGTGAGAGGTAGGAAACAACCATGTGTCTGGGGATAAAAACATCCAAAGAATATCTGTGCAAAATAAAAACTGGGAACCCCAACTGAACTACACCACAAGGGGGCAGGTGATATGTCACGGCCCACCAACTGGACAGCCCAGGGCGGGAAAACCGGAAATATAAAAGCCAGATAACATGTCCAACAACAATATAAATCAAATCAAATCTAAACAAACATAACTCAACCACCTATTACGTACAAGCTGATGGACATGTAAATAAAATAGGCTAGTATAGAATTAAGTAGAAAAAAGTGGAAAACTCTTCCCAAGAAAACCCCAAAACACTAACATAGAACCTTAAGAAAACAACTAACATAGTAATAAGAATAGAACAAAAATACAATGCCAGGAGGGCCCAAAAAAAACTAACATAAGCCGTGTTCACACGGACAAAATGTGATGTGAATCACACAAATCGAATCAGGTGAGTCGAATTAGCAGCCCGTTCACACGGGCAGTACTTGGGCCGGAAATCGAAATCTGCGCATGAGCAAGTCCAGACTAACCAGTGCCATTTTGGGTTCGACGATGCTGGCACCAGAGAGTGTGGGTTCGATCTAGATATGTAATGACTGAATCGTATTGGTTTGGAACGGTCAAAACTTCTGCTGGGCAGTGAAACCCTAAAAAAAATATCTGTGCACCTCTAGCAGGTTCATAGACCAAATTATATAATATGTGCTTTTGATCGACCGGAAAGTCAACAAAGTAAGCTCTCGACTGCGCATGCGTGTGAGGTGCTTAATCCGCCTCAGTGCGTCCACACGGACAAAATAAATCGAATCACAGAAATCGCCTCACGTAAACTACCTCGTTAGGTGGTTTACATTATCTAGATCACAGGAATCGAATCAGCCCTAATCCGCCTCAGACGTGCGTTCACATGAGAAATGTGATGCGGACTATACAAGTCGCTTTCTACGAATCGATTTACATCGCCCGTGTGAACACGGCTATAGGCTACTAAGCATACCAACAAACTATCTATCTGCTACTGAAATGCAGGCAATCACATAACTTATCAGCAGCTATACTGTTTGGTAAGACAATACCAACACTACAGCTGGCCAGCATTGAAAACAAGCCTGGGTACCCGGGCTTACATGCTATGGACAGTATAAATACAGCCTCAATAAAAAATATAAAAAAAATTCAAAGAAAAAAGAAAATGTGTGCAAAAAGAATGGCAAAAAGCGGTGGACCACCACTGTCGGTCCGACGGTGGCCCGACGTTGGCAAATATGTAAAAAGAATGGCAAAGCCAAAGAGGGGCGGACCACCACCGACGGTGGTCCGATGATGGAAAATGTGTGCAAAAAGAATGGCAAAAGCGGCGGACCACCACCGTCGGCCCGATGGTGGCCTGACTATATGGCAAATATGTAAAAAGAATGGCAAAGAGCGGCAGACCACCACCGACGGTGGAAAATGTGTGCAAAAAGAATGGCAAAAAGCGGCGGACCACTACTTATTTAGGTTTACAGCCAGGGACGTTGATCATACAGTCTGAGTCTGGGGGATAACGCGCACCTGTGTTGTCAGTCATTGATTCGAGTAGTTATGAGTTAGTGTTTATAATATAGACCTTTTTAAGTGAACTATTGGTGCGATTTACTTAGTATACTATCTACATATAGCTCGCAACTTCTACAATTTGTTAATGCCGAAGGATGCCTTTATAACAGCTGACCATTTATCAAACAAATTAGTAAAGCGCATCCGGGCATTTATTAATTTCCTGTTCGCCGATTGGTTGACGTGATTCCACGGGGTTGGCAAAAGGCGCCCTACGATTGGACACTGGTTGCTCGCTTAGATTTGGTAAATCTCGAATTTTCACCGCATTTACTCATAATATAGTACCTACCAAACTAACCACACTATGTATATATAGTATTTGATATATTTGGTTTGTTATAGATGTTGTCAACATTGGAATCTACATTCTTCACATGGAAAAATGGTTTACACTGCGTAAACCAAGTGGGTAGTTGCGGCCAATCAGAGCCTTGATAACTAGGGCGTCCAAGCAAGTCCCGCACGATGCATGATGTTCAGTGTATAGCGAGCTAAACTCTACAAATTTCTCGCCTGATATTTCAGAAAAAAAATCTGGATAATTGGAGGTAGGTAGAATGTTATATGTTGTTTTCTATGTTTAAATATGTTCATAATTAGTCGTATAGTTGTGTAGTTCCCTCTGTGTCAGCTCGCCGGTCGGAGAAGACCTTGTTTTGTTCGACTTCGGTTAGATAGAATTCATCCTAAAAGTGCAACCGAAATGGCGATCAAAGAAAACTTTTCACCATTGTTGTAATTTCTGATGAGTTGTGAAGTAATAATCATGAAGTTTTGAATGTGTTATGGGAAAATCTGTTTAGTTTTGTTATACTTTCTTATCCGGGGTACCTTCTGTACACAGCACACGTGTTTGGGATAAATATACACAAATAACATAGTGGAGAGTAAGCACCTCGGCTTCCTAGTGTGGCTTTTGTTGAAGTTGGTCAAGTTTTGGCGTCCATTGTTCAACGGTGTTCCTCATGTTCAAATGTCCAATAATGTGCCGGTTGCATTTTGAGTTCTGCTATATGGGTTTGAGTTCTCAATAACAATAGTTTTACCTCTGTGTCCCCATGGTGAGTATGATGGTTGTGTTGAACGGTGTCAGTGAATGACAAACGGGCGGCCTCGCGTGCTCGGTCCGGCCCGGCTGGTCCTTGGCTTGGCTTGGCTTTGTGACCGTCCCAGTTTGACCGGGTGAGCCATTCACATGTTGGCCAGTACCAAACTCGTCTCATCCACTAGGGCTACTTCTGCAGAAATTGACCCACATATATAGATGCTTTACTCTGCATTCTAAATACGGCTGTCATCATTTTAATGCAATGCTAAGGTCTGTGTCACTGGAACGAATCCATACTCGCCATTTATTTCTGTGTAATGGTTTATAATTAAATAATTATAGTACTATTGTTTAGAGACTTGAAGAACATTTTCAAATATCAGATAGGCTTTCAAAACAAATGTATTCTAATAAAGTACTTTACAACCTTTAATTTGTCATATGGATCGACTTAATAGGACCAAGTAGGAGCAATATTAGGGTGCATAATGTACCCCAAAAATGGGCTATTTATGTAAGTACATAGGGTTATGGGGGCAGGAATTTTGGCCATGGTAGGGGCAGGAATTTTGGCCATGGTAGCATAGAGCAGCCATTCCGAATGATCCTGCCTTTAGACCCCTCCCCCTCCCCCCTTCTACATTTTGACAAACAACTATTATAACTCAATGACAATAACATTCAAGACCCACTACCACCACTGAATAACTACATCTTCAACCAGCATTGCACACAATATAAACCACTATACATGCACAACATAGCACTATTAAAAGACTAACCATTAATAAAACCAAATCTAACTGATATACAAACACAGGATATGATTTAACCACTAGTGTACATTTTTTTCTGCACACTCTATCTTGAGGCATATACCTTTCACTATGTTGAGTACCTATGCTGCACACTATAGGTTGCTCCCCCACTTTCTTTTTATGTTCAGAATGGGTTGCGCTGCACACAATGCAACACATTCCACTTCCACTATGTACAAATCAAATGTGATCGCTCCAACGGCTGGAAGACCAGTGCCTCAGCCCTGACAAAATATGTATTCAGATGAATACAAAAATATTTACCCCCCAATAAAGGAAGGTGTGAATTTCAAGTGCCATGAGCAGAGGTGAGAGGGTCAGAAAAAGTGTTATAACTCTCAAATCGCACCATATACAAGCAAATCGCTTGGCATGTACACAGATAACATGTTTAAGAACCATATTAATTATATTAACCGCGTGGTAAACTTTTTTCTATGGAGCGAGGCGTGAGGACCCATATACCCGGATTTGCAAGTCCATACTATAGTTTAAAAGTTTGGACGATCATATTTTATTACATTGACATTTTAGAACACTCCATGGACTAATTGTTTGAAATGTTCTCAGTGACCTAATATTGAGAGAAAAAACAACACACGCAAACAAATCTAATTAAGGGGTTTTGAATTTTTTATTAAATCTAGTGATAGTAATACTAGTAGTTAACTGAACAAATAATTATGACTCCATACCAGTTTGAAACCTTTCTATCTTTCCTAATAACATGTTAGCATGTAATACATGATAATTACAGGAGTTATGCCGAGACATACTGACTGGAACATCTGTTTTTCACCCAAAATAAAAGAAGCCATTTAACCATAAAGTTCACCACAAATTTTGAACGTGGTTCTAAGTTAGCACGTCAGTTAGAAACTGGTTAGCTAAAATAGTTGTCAGGTTTTGTACTCAGAATCTTAGTAAGTTCAGTAGGAACAGGGTGCAGCTAGGTCAGTGGCACTATGTAACCACTGCATGTGGGGAAGTGGTTAAGTTATGTCAGTAAATATAACTTGTGGGGATTGGGTGAGATGTGTATCCTAAAGCTAAGTTTTCATATACACGGTATGGGAATGCGACAATAAATCGAAAAGCATGTAAATGAATAGTGGTGCTTCCATGTATGCGGATGCGGCAAATGGATCGACCCATGGACCGATCGGTGCGAATGTGAATACTGTTGCGTTTGCCATAGAAAACAATAGTAACTTTGACCGTTCTTCACAAATTTGGAGCAAAAAACCCCCAAAATGGCATGGGTATCTTTTTTGGGGTTGTTTTTGTTTATTTAATGACCCCCACCCCCCCAGCACAAAATGTAGACATCAGCTATTGGTGTCGGCATGGGTATCGATCTAATTCGCATACCACATATATGGAATCTTAGCTTTAGCCCCCTACAGATTCAGATTGCTTAGGGAGGGGTGCGGGTAACTTCCCACCTCCACTTCACTAGAGGAAAATACCAGCCCCTCTTTTGCCCCCCAACTCCCCAATCCTTAAAAAAAAAATAACACCCCAACTATCACACAGAAAGCTGCTGCAGTTTGGTCGTATCTTCTATTTGTAATTCATAAACTGCTATGAGGTTCTATGTATGGGGTGGGATTATTACGACAAATGTCCTCCAGATTTTTTAACTTGTTCCCATTGAGTGTGAGCAAACTATGTTTAAGGAGAGTGCTAACGTGACAATACCCATGTCTGGTGACGGGCCAGACACGCTGTCTGTCATCTTCTAACACCCAAATTGTTCTAGATTATTTATAACTAAAAATACCTGTGGTAATGGATACTTTTGCAATCAATTTGTACCGGATACATGTGGAAGGTTGGGAGTTTGAATCGCAGCCGAGTCAAACCAATGGCGTACAAAATATATACTTGTTGCTACTTAGCTTTGCACTCAGCATTAGTAGGATAGAGCAAGGACTGGTTAGCTCAGTATCAAGTTAATATGACTTAGTGGGAAATGGTGCTGCCGGCCTTGTTTCTCAGTGGGGCAGCACTATAAAGTCACATTAATGCGCACTGTCAGCACCCATCCTGATATGACCTTCCGTGTTGCCAGGATGTAAAACCCAAACAAACAAAGCAAATAATTTGGGATATCATGGCTGGCGCAGTACTTGAACCAACATTTCTGCTGAACATAAATGATCTTATTTGTTCAACTTCTTATTGTTTTATAATGTACACTATAGGCTATATATTATTTTGCAGTTTTATTTTTGAATATTCGAGGACTGATTATAGGCCTGTCTGAATTAAAATAAAAGAGTGGCAATAGTTGAGGTACACTAGTTTATATGACATCCTTATGACTACTAACTAAAAAAATATATAGTGTAATTAGTCTGTTTTTTAAACTACTTGAAAGTCCGTTTGTTAGACTACACTTATATTGCCATTTATTTGCAGAGAATCACAGAATATTTTAGTGCTTTCTTTGTGGGTCTCTGGTCTTTAAAAGAAAGAAATAAGCTCCTTGCTTTACTCAGATGAAACGTCTGGCTTCTGCTAGGTATCCCAAGTGATTTTAAAATACAGGTCTGAGCTTAATTTAATGGATTTCATCTGTTAGGATGTTTAATTTGAAACAAAATGATACTTCATTTGTCAAAATCGCTCTAATATTAAGGAAGATATGGGCGTTTTTAGGTTGTTACTTAATTGGGCCCATCAAAACCTAAAAAGATAGCATTTTTGATGTTCCCCCAAATTAAAACTAATCACCCTATCTCACTTCTAATGTTTTTTCTGGTGATTTCATGGCCTGTATAAACAGAATATAGAGATCTAGGGGTATGAGATGGTTACATTTCAAGATATGGATGTTCAAAGATTGGGAAAAGTTGATAGAAATAGGTCCAAAATGCTCCAGAGCTCAATTTGGCAAGTGATAAAATCTGGTAAAAAATGAGAAAGTTTTAAATGACACACAAAATCACCCATACAAGATAATTGCATGAAATTTTCAGGCTTTATTAGGCTCAATATCTTCTTTCTATTTCAATTATATAAAATACACTTTGATATATGTGAATTATTTTAATTTTATAATGATTATTATCAAATCTGGCAAATTGCCCAATTTTGAACAAGTTTAAAATGACACAGAAAATCACCCGTACAAGATAATTGCATGAAATCTTCAGGCTTTATTATCGTCAATATGCTCTTTCTATTTACAGTACATACAATATGCTTTGACATATGTGAATTATTTTAATTTTATAATGATTGTGATCAAATCTGGCAAAAAATGTCCAATTTTGAGCAAGTCTGAAATGGCACAGAAAAACACATGTACAAAATAATTCCATGAAATCTGGAGATTGTATTATCCTCAATATGCTCCTTCTATTTACATCATAATCTATATAATAAACTTTGATAGATGTGAATTATTTTAATTTTACAATGATTTTATACAGTTCTTCAAAAGTAGCAGAAATCCTTGCACATGGCCAGTCAGGTAATAAGTACTACTACCACATAGGTATCCCAAGTGATTTTTAAAAACTGGTTTGAGCTTGATTTAATGGATTTCACTTGTTAGGATATTGAATTTGAAAGAAAATGACATTTAATTTGTCAAAATTGATCTAATATTAAAGTTGCATAGTCCGATGGTTTTGAATTTCTGTATTTTTTCTGAGATAAATATATTAGATTGATCACTAGTATCTACTTTACATTAGTTCAAAGTTACTTTTATTTAGAATGGTAAACTTTTGAGATATTTTGAGTGCAAACATTGAAAATTAGTTTTGGCAAGCTTGCCAAAACTCTGACACCATAGACTTCTGCAGTAACAGGTTCTGTTAAATTGACTCAGTACTGCCTTCTACACAGAAACAAATGCTTAATAAGTGCATCAGTATCTAAGTTAGATATGTAGAATCAATTCTAGATCAATATTTTGGTTTTGAAAATTTGATGCTTCATCGGACTATGCAGCTTTAAGGAAGATATGGACGTTTTTAGGTTGCTACTCTATCGGTCCTGCTCAAAGCTAAAAAGATAAAAAAATTTATAGCTCCCAAAATTAAACTAGGGCAATGAGCAGTGGAATGAGGAAGACCAGTTCTCCTGCTTAAACTACCCCAAAAAAAAATTATTAAAAAAAATAACACAAAAAACCCCCAATTTTTAGTCATTAAATCGCCGTGCGCATGAGCGCCATAGGTTCGCATGAATGCTGGTAATTATGATTGGACAGAAAATTAAATTCTCTTTAATTCAATACCAACTTTTAATGGTTTTAAAATTATATTTTCAGTAGAAAATAGCACTTAAAATGGAAGTTTTTGTAACTTCAAATTTCAATAATTTTTTTTGCATTTTCTCTCAAATTAAAACATATACATTTTTATATGAATGGAAACCTCAGAATCTCACCTATCTAGGGGTATTAGTACCCTTTTCCTGGGTACTTTGATCAACAAATGGCGTTGTTGCACAAATTGGATGCACAATGGCTAATTCTACCAGGGATACCATAACACATCTCCATCTGGGAATTACCATGGTTTGAGAGTGAAAACTGGGAGTTGGTGGGAGTTTTTATTTAGCTATATCAGGCTTATTTATTTGAATAATAAAATGAATCCAAGACCAGGTTAAAGGTAAGGGAACAAAGGTTGTTTCTGCTGTAATACATTTGTAAAAATCGTTTGTGGTTTGTTTTGCCAGGGTACGGGTGTTGAAGTGGAGCATTTTTTGACAGAATTGGCATATTCAACAAGTAATCAGCCTGTGTTTGGGATACCATCTTCTGCTCACATTATTTTAAATTGTCACGTGTAATCAATAAGAATTTTTGCCAAAATGTTTGCCATCACGACTATATTTTGATATAATTTGCTGTGATCTTTTGTAAAGATTGTTACTCATTTAAGTACATGGAAGTAGGTAATTAGAAACTGCTGGTCGAAAGTGTTAAATTGTTCATTGGAATTATAATGATATAACTGTTGGTTGAGTTTTGTTTCTTCATATTCATGTGCGTTAGAAATCTAATTAAAATATTTGATTGTTCTTTCAGCTGAATGCCACCTTGGTAACACAGTTTCCACTCTGGACTTGCTTGCCGCAACTGGAAATGAGGCTATACCAGTAGCATGTTTATACATTTAGCACCGCTCGAACTGTGCATCTGCTGGCCCCATCTGCTTGGATACGGCCTGTAACCATGGATGCTGACCATGGAATGCTCGAGTTGTTTGACAATGACTCGTCCAACTTCCTTGATGAGTTGACCGGAACGCCTACCCCTGCCAGTGGGGTGGGTTTGGACACGGCTGATTTGATGGACTCGGGTCTGGGTAGCCTGGGTGGTTATGGACAGCTTGGGGGTGTAATGGAGGCCCCCAAACTACATCACTATGATCAGTTCGACCAGTTTGGCAATCCTGTTCAAAAGCTACATCACTTGGCCGACACCCCTCCAACCATGCAGATGGGTAACCAGAATGCTGCTGGTATGATGTCGCCCTCGCATCAGCAACAGCAGTTTGGTAGCCCCCCAACGGGCGGTGGCCATATGCAAAGTCCACAGGGATCATTTGGTGCCTATGGTCTGCACAACTCACCCCGGATGGCTTCACCACATCAAGCAGGGCCGCAACAGATGGGCATCACTGGACAGGGACACATATGGAACCAGGAGACGAATGCATATATGTCCCAGGGCCAGGCTACAACCCAACCGCAAAATTTCAACAATACTGGCAACTATATGCCGCATCATGACTACAATATGCAAGGCAGCCAAGCTTCAGGATTGCCTCACTTCCCAGCAACTGTCCAAGCAAATTCTCAGCAAACAAACTCTTTTGGTTCTCCCCAGTTAGGTTCACCGCCACCAGCTCAACGACTATCGCATGTACCTAGGGCTTCTGTGAGTAATATGGGGGCCATGAGCCAGGCAGGACACTTGCAACAGCAACAAGGATATGGCGGTCAGCCGGCTGGCGTTATGAACCAAAGCATGGCAACGTTTGCACAGCAACATCACACTAGCTTTCCGAATGATCCAATGCAACAACAGCAGCAGCAACAACAACAGCAGCAGCAGCAAACTCAATTGGCTAACAACAATATGCAGGCATACTCGGGCTATCCTAACCAACAAGGCCAACAGGCAATGATGGGACAGCAACCAATGCCTGACGCCCCTCCATTGTCACACTATCCCAATCCGAACCCCACACAGAACCCTGCCTACCACTCGCCCTTCCCAGGAATAGCGCAGCAGCGACCCACCTCTTCACCCCGCCCGACACCTCCACCCCAGTCCCACACTCCGACGACCCCGATGGCTCACAACACAACATCTCAGGGAAACTTCCCTTCATCCAGCTTACAGCAACTAGAACAACTGGTACCCTCCTCTATGGGATCAGTGCCCAACAATTACAACATAAGCCAGCAGCAGCAGCAGCAGCAACAACATCCGCAAAACATATACTCCAACGCGAGCATGGGACAGCAAATGCTCACCACCAGTGGATCCAACTATGCCCCCAACTCAACTATGATGACGAATGGGAATCAGTCAGCAGCGATGAGTTCCAACGGGCTCATTGTAAACACTATGGGCCCCTTGGGCTCGGGTACCATGGGTCAGATGAGTCCGGTGGTAGGGAATGGCGGTTTGGCTGGCAGCATGCCGACTCCCCACGCCATGAACATGGAGATTCAGCAGCTACAGCAGCAGATCCAACAGCTTTACGCTATGCAACAAACGCCACAAACTCAACAGAAAATGCTTGACCTTCAAGAACGCATGCGGACATTAAAAGCGCAACAGCAGCAGATGATGATGCAGAATCAGCGCAAGCAGGTGGTCCTGCAACAGCAACAACAACAGCAACAGCAGGGTGGACTGGGGCCTGGACCTCGCCTTCAAGGACCTGCTGGGCCAAGTATGGGGGCACCAGTGCCACAACAGAACCAACTACTCGTAACACCAGCACAGTCCTCGCCTCGACCTCAGCTGTCGCCAATGCAACAGGTACTGCAGTTTAATTCCCGTTGTTATGGCTAGCACTACCGTAGCAGTTATGACTAATGCATTCAGAGAAATTGTACTGCTTTTGTTAGTAATTTGGTCGCAGTTAATCAATATTGTCATGGTGAGATTAATAGTAGAAGTAGAGGAACTTGTCGTGTCCATGAAATTGTGTTAGCCTCAGGGTCCGTACGGGGCCTGGAAAGTCATTTGCCCCATTGACCTATTTTGGGTAATTAGTCTTGAAAATCCTTGAATTCCATTAAACTGTCCTCACTGATCTAATTTAATCCAAAATTGGCATTCACCATTGTTGTTTCCCCCTGAAATCCAAATGAAAATAGTCTTGAATTCTTCTCAAAAACAGCCATGAAAAGCATTGAAATAGCCTTTAATTCCATATCTTCATATGTGTACGGACCCTGAAGCATACGTTTTGCCACTCATGAGTGAAGTTTTTAAATATTGTGTTTACTTAGACATGATGGGTCCTAGTTTCAGTCTTTTCTGAGGAACCAGCGGACACAAACTCGATATAGCCATATTATTCCCAATATCTTTGCTTAATGTATGAAAATAAGGCGTGTCGAAGTCGGGGTATTTTCCAGTCTTGTAAATAGTAGCATTCGTGTGCTTTTAATACATTTAAAAAAAAATGCTAGCCTATGACTACACAAGAAAAAGGACAAATTGGTTTATGCCATACTTTTTTTTCAGGTAGATTAAAAATTCAAACGAAAATCTCCCTACTACTAGTACTAGATCACGTAAGATGTCGACCTGTACATGAGGAATCTATTCAATTTAATGCGTATTAGAGAGTGCTAGGGATACAATATATATAATATATAGTATCAATGAACTTAATAGTGCATGGATACTATATAACATGTATTACATAAAGCAAACGTGGAATTCCATAGTGTTCGAATTTTGACATCCATCCCAAAATTATTTATGCATGTTTTCACATAAATATCTTCAAAGTTTGTCATTTAAAATAAGTGACTTCAATTAACTAAAGTAAGTTAGATTATGATGATCGACCTAATGGACTGTGCAACTTATCAAAAAAACAACCAAAAAACCATATTAAAATAATGATTTGTATGTGAATATTTAGGCTAAAACAGAAAAGTGTGGATATTAAGGCAGTAGACTTGCAATTGTTGTGCAAAATACAGGTTATTGTGCAAAATACAGTTTAGTTATAGTTTCCGCAGGAAGGTGCGTACGGGGTCTGGAAAGTCTTGAAAAGTCTAGAACTTCATTTGCCCCAATTCACTGCCTTGAAAAGCCTAATTAGTCGGAAATCGCCTTTGTTTTTTCCCCCTCCTGAAATCCAAATAAAAACAGTCTTGAGTTCCTGTCAAAAACAGCCTTGAAATAGCCTTGAATTCCATATCTTCACATGTGCACAGACCCTGCAATTGGCTTGTTAAGGTGTGTTTCAATTGAGGAAATCAATCTAGGCGGTTTAGGTCGCTGTACCCGGCCTACGATCAAACGCTCTGTTCACAGGGGCTATCAATCTGGAAAATGTGGCTAAGAGTATTAGTTTAGCAGAACATGTTTTGCATTTAAAAGGTTCCCCCCCCCCCCATGTGTGGCCATATAGCTTTCGATATTCATGCGTGTCAATTTTTACGCGGTCATGTTTAGACCCAGATTAGTCTAAATCCAAATGCACATGGCATAAGATGTGCTGATTATATTGATGTAAATGCAATGCTGGATAAAAGATTAATATCTTAATTTATTATATATAAACAATTTTAGTTAGTGTCCTATGTTTCAAACAAGAGCTGAGATGAACTGAAACTAGCAAATTTCACAACTCCACCCAGTGTATTAGCATGTGCCATGTGCTTCTCGTGAGTTTGTTTTGCTTTGACGCATCCCACAATGCACCAGACCGCTGGAATGGTGATGTAGTCTTTCGAGGCACACTACACTATGCTTTCCTAGTTGCAGATGTTCTAGTGCCCTTTTCCCTTGCCTTTGCCTGTCCTTTTCCCTTGCCTTTCCCATTTCCACTTTCCCAGTATTTAAATATATGATAATGCGCAAAAGATAATGGTTTCTGATATGGTGGAGGTGTTCGGCTTTTACCTAGTAACATATTGTCATATGGCCGATGTGGTGGCCGAATCGATAGCGCGCAGGCTTCCGATGCGGAGGTTTGGGAATTTGATTCATGATCAAGTCAAACCAATGAATTGATATTTGCTGGTACCTAACCTGGTGCTTAGCATTACTAGGATAGGTTAGCCCAGTATCAGGATAGTGGGACATTGGGTCATGGTGCCTGTGACCTGGTCTCCCTGTGCAGGCTGTAGAATTTCAGATTTCATGGGAAACATTTTTTGGGTTCCGTGCCTGGTACTCATGGGAACCCATGGGTAACTGTTTTTCGCTTCCGTAGAATTGGTGACGGATACCCATTCTTCAAACCGTTAATTAAATTGAGTAGGAGTATATTTTGAACACACATGTGCAGAAATTGTACATACCTTTAATCATCTACAATGTAAAGAAAACAACCGTCCGTTGCATTTTATTTAATATATATTTTTATTTATGGGAAACCCAATTTCGGTTCTGTAGTTTTCCCAGCACGGTAACGACACATTACCGGTAACAATCATTTCCGTGAAATCCTACAGCCTGCTGGGGGGGAGCACTATAAAGTCATCATGAGTGCACACTGTCACAATTCGGTATCCTTCCTGATATGACCTTAGGTGTTGCCAGCATGTCAAACTCAAACAAATAATGCATTAAATGCTCTTTTCATAAATTTGGAAATATGGTGATGCTGGTTTAGCAATATAGTCTAGGTGCGATATCGTATCATGGAACCGGCAGCACTATTAAGGCCACCATAAGTGAGTCCTCTAAGTCGAAACCAGTCTTGACAAGACATCAGATGCAGTGATGAAAGTTCTCGGCGATTTCGAGGAATTTTCAATCCATCAGCGTATAGTAATATGTGGTACAGACACCGCAGCACTGTCAGTGTATACTACTAATTTATGTTTCAAACGCCACAGCACTATCAGTGTATACTACTAATACATGCTTCAAATGCATATCACTATCAGCGTATACCAATATATATGAAACCCGACTTCCAGAAATTGTCCACGATTCCCCGACAATGCTAAACTTTTGGGAGAATATCAGCATTTCCGCTTTTTTCCCCTGAGACCACTTTCATCCCTGCAGATGTTGATAAGACGTAAAATCCCTCAATCAATTGTATGGTGGAGGGGAGAGGTTGTTTGTGTAGCATCTGTTTGAATAGTGGGTGGGAGGAAGCGAGAGTGTGGTGTTGGCCTGAACGTGTTGGGGTGGAATAGGGTCGGTGTGTTGCCTAGCAGCACTGGCACAGGGAGGTGACTGGATGTGGCAGTAGCTGGATTTCTTTGATTTTTTTTCTCTTCTTTATTGTCGTTGTTTTACGTCCTTGCAACATCTATGGTCATATCAGGATGGGCACTGACTTGTGACAGTGCACACTCATGGTGACTTTATAGTGCTGCCCTACTGAGAGTCCACGTCGTTGGCAACATCACCCGATTTGCCAGTCATGTTATCCTGAAACTGGGCTAACCAGTCCTTGCCCTATCCTAGTAATGTCGAGCGCCAGGCTAGGTAGCCACACATTGATTTTTGAAAGTTGTTGGCTTGACTCGGCTGGGATTCAAACTGCCGACCTTCTGCATGGGAAGCCTGTGCGGTATTGATTCGGCCACCGCGTAGCTGAAGGAAGGTGACGTTCAATATATATGTTGAGGTTTCACCAGGCTAGCAAGGTGACTGAATCAATACAGCTGCCCTGCCGTCCACCTGCCAACACGACGCGCCTCTAATCAGCCTCTGAACCAGGCGACCGTCTTCAGGGTGCCATGGGAATAGTACCGTGTTACTATTAAGCAACGAACAGTCAGGCCAAATTGGTTCAGTCTCTAAAACCTTTTTGGGTATTATGTCCTAATGATAAATCGGTAGAACTGTGGCCGAATCGGTAGAGCAGCACAGGCCTCCCTGTGGAAGATCGGGAGTTCGATTCCCGGTCGAGTCAAACCAATGGCGTACAAAATAGATACTTCGCTTCCTAGCCAGGCGCTCGGTATTATTAGGTATGGGGCAGGACTGGTTAGCTCAGTGTCAGGATATCAGGTCATGGTGCTAGTGGCCTGGTCTCCCAATGGGGCAGCACTAGAATGTCATCATGAGTGTGCACTGTCACAAGTCGGTACCCACCCTAATATAACAAGATGTTGCTAGGACGTAAAACAACCACCAACCATCACCACTGAATATATTCAATTTGATTTGGTTATTATAAGACGATAGAGAGGTCGTAGTAGCTAGCTCAAGAGAGGGTACTAGATAGTTATGCTCTGGATTTGTGTTGCTTTTTTTGTGGATTTGTTTTTGTATGTGCAATATCATTCAATCTATGTTCGAGATAACCGTGGTAATGTTAACCTATTTAGGTCCTAATATTGCCGTTCATCAATGGATTAGGTAGGCATGACATGGTAGAGACATGAATTGTTAATTTGTTCATTCAGTATTACTGCTATTAATACAAAATGCTATAAGGGGAGTGGTTGAGTGTACCAGTTCAGTATACTATATATTTATCAAATAGTGACTTTTCTGGCATTATGTTATTTACTATCTGCTATTGGAGGTGAGTTACCTTTCATTTAGCTTAGAGGTGGTTCTTGAGTAAAGTCATATTGGCTGCCTTGACGTGGGATCTAATGGTTTGTCATATCCGGATGGGAACCGAATTGTGACAGTATGTACTCATGGCCACTTTATAGGCCTGCCTCACTCGGAGACCGGGCCAATTGCACCATTGCCCAATATCCTATCACTGAGCTAACCAGTCCTTGTCCCATCCTAATAATGCCGAGCGCTAGGCTAGGAAGGGATAAGTATCAATCTTGTATGTCATTGGTTTGACTCAACCAGGATTCAAATTTCCGAACTAAGATTCAAACTTCCAAACCGGGATTCAAACTTCTGACCTTTTGCATGGGACGCCTGTGCTCTACCGATTTGGCCATCAAGTCTGGTAGTGGTATCTAACGCAGGCAGTAATGGTACTGGAGGTATTGTCTGTCATGTCTGCAGCACTGGTGCCTGCCAGTTGACTCTGGGAGAGGTGGATGTGCTGAGTGACTCACACAAGTGCACAGGAGGGAGGAAAGGCGGCGACAACCCACACACCCACTGTCAGCACCGCTCTTCCCGCCCACCATAAAAGTTCGATAACTAAAATCAATAGTCGAGGCGGTAGTGGGCTCGGCTGTGGTTGAAGGCGGAAGCATTAGAAAAGTAGTTGTACATGTAGGCGGTGAGTGGTGGGCATAAAGCAGGTTGATGGATGAGTGGTGAGTGGGTGGGTTCAGACTGGCTAGGTAAGTCTGATCCTGGCGAATGGATATGAACTTTGTATGTGTGTGGGATTGTGGGTGAGGGGGGGGGGTTGCTGGTATTATTATCATTATCCGTGACCTGGGAAGAGCGTGGGATAGGAAGGCCTGGTGATGCTGCTTATATCCTATGCCAGGGTTTCCGCCAGAAAATAATTTTGAGTGTACGGAGAATGGGGGGGGTATTATTTTTCCACATCACTTGGGTTAATTATGAACACTGCTATGATTACTCTTGTATACTAAGTCTAACAGATTATTGATGCTGGCTTTGTTGTCTCTGGCTCCTTGAAGAACCTTTTTTTCTCTCGTTTTTCTCAAATGATCCCAATAATTTGATGGTATAGAGTCGTACTATCAGAAATTTGAAGGGTATGGAATTTTACCCATTTTTTCCTCTGGCAAAAACCCTTTATGGCATAGTTATATCTACCTTTTGTTATTAAAGATTGTTTTATTTTCCCATCACAATAACTTCAACATGGATTTTTCTTTGATGAACATAGTTAGTCCAATTTTTGTAATTTAGATGGTATTGGTAAAGAATTACACTAAATGATTTTGTACTGCCACAGTGTTCACTCTTTGTTCTTAGAAGATCAACTCAATTGTGCGTTTTATGTTGCAAATGAATGGTGGAATCCATGCACATATATTATTTATTTGAATAGTTTAGTTTGTCCCTGCAGGGGAGCGGGCAGTAGCATGTCCACCTGTGAAGGTGTCGGTCATCCTACCAATCCTGCTCAGTGGACCCATTTGCAGTTTGGGCTATTTTCCGTTCCAACCAGTGCTCCAGAACTGGTTCATCAAAGGCTGTGGGATGTGTTGTCCTGTCTGTGGGAAAGCAAGTATGGAAGACCCCTTAGTGCTTACCTATGTGGAGGCAGGGGGCTTCCTCCAAAGAAATATGTCAAAACGATTATATGTTTGACGTCCAATAGCCGATGATACAAAAATCAATTTGCTCTAGAGGCGTCCTTAAACAAAACAAGCTTTACTCTTCTTGTTTAGTCTGTCCCTATTCCTACTGTGTGTGGACCTTAGTCTCAAGCCTACAGTGTGAAATTAATGCCCAGTCTCATCCACATCAGGCCAGCCTACATCTCAATTTTAATAGCTCTATTTGTTGTCGAAATCAAGCCAATGAACACCAAGGATCGGTGTCAACTATATTTTGGGGACGAATCAATTGGCAAGCTGAGAAATCAAAGCCTCCTGACAAGCAGCATAGCCGGAGACAAGTCTCGTATGTTCGCTACACGGCTTGCAGTTGTCGTTCTGAAATTAAGCCCGTGAGATCAGAGCCGCTCATGAGCTACTCAGGCTGTGGGTGACCCGACGTGACACTTGTACCTCTGACATTTGGGATGGCACATCCCCGTGTTACTAACACAGACTCGACATGCAAATAGATGGGAGAGTGTGAAATGTAGATGTGGGAACAGTATTAATTACACTTACAGCAAGGTATAAATGCAGCAAATGCGTTTATAGATTATTTATTACATTCAATGATTAAACAAGGGAAATCACAATTTGGTTTTCCTCATTTCACTTGCGAAATCCGTCCTGATATGACCTTATATGTTGTCAGGACGTAAAACTCCCAACAACCAACAACTAACCAACTTGCGAAATCTTAGTAATATCAAGCGTTAGGCTAGGCAACAATTTATTTTTACACTTCATTGGTTTAACTAGGTCATGATGCAAGCCCACCACCTTCAACACAAGAAGAAAGTGCTCAATATAGGGTATGCACTGACGTCACGCTAAGCGGAAGTGCGGCCATTGTGGAGATACAACACAATAACAAACCCAACCTGATCAATGTATTGTCAATGGCAGTGAGCAATCTTCAGACAGAAAAAGTTAAATATCTCTAAAGCCACAACACCTAGAAACAAACTGATTGGAATACACATAGAAAACATGTTTACCAAAAAGATTATATTAAATTGATATGGTTAGGGTTCTGGATTTCTATTACTTTTGAATAAAACTGACGTTTTGCACTGCACATACCGGCAAACTCTATGGATTATTTACTGGTTGATATCGCCACAATGGCCGCGCATCCGGTTGATGACCTCACGTGAATACCCTATATTCACTATCCTGTCCAGTTATAATGCTGATAAAAATACATACATATATATATATATTAAGAGTAAATAGCAATATAATTATGTAATGGCTGTATATTAGGCCTGATGGCAAACACATGATTTATATTATAGTTCACACTGTTCGCCTTCTGCATGCTACACACGGTTTCTAAAGGCAGTTATACTTATAGGAATAAATTTGAACTTGGTTCAGTTTGGGTTAGCTAGTTAGTAGTCTAGATTGCTCGCGATTTATCAGATGATTTCCCATACACAATGTATTATGAAAATTGATACATATATCATGAAACGCTGGAATCTAGCAGTAAGAAATGACAAGTTTATCCAATAGTCTTCATAGCAGTATAATTTATTTATGTATTCATATACGGAGCGACTCTCACCATTGAACTGAGACTTTGTAAGCTCCGGAAATGTTTATATTCACGCCACTACAATATATATATATAACAATCAATTTCCTGTCTTTCCTCGACCGGACTTGGTGGCCCTAAATCGGGAAGGTCGGGGGTTCGAGTCCCGGCTGAGTCAAACCAATGACTCACAAAATTGATACTTGTCACTTCCTAGTCTTCCTACTCGTCATTAATATGATAGGACAATACCAGGATAATGTGACTGAGTGAGATATCGGGTCATGGTGCCAATGGCATGATCTCCCAATTTGGCAGCACTATAAACTCGCCACGGCTGCGCACTGTCACAAGTTGAAGCCCATCCTGATATAACCATAGCTGTTCCTAGGGTGCAACACCCCAACAAACAAATATATGTATCACAATACATTTCCCTCTGTTCCTGCCCCTTCGCACGTACCGACTCTGGAAAGCAAACAGGAAGTAGATATTTACACACAAGTCGAGCCACCCCTTCCTCAACAGTATACATCCGGTCCCCCCCTAAAGAATATGGTAGTTTAACTAGTTATTTAGGTCTTATGTTATGGTTGAAAACTAATACCTGCTACGGACCCGCGGATAGGTTCTAAAAATGGAGCCTTGCAATATTCTTTCTTGGGATTCTAGTATGCTGGGGATTCTAGTATGCTAACAGCAGGTTGGTTGATATCTAGATTTGCTCATAAGTATTTGAAGATCTTAATAGCATTCTTGTGAGCACTGATCTCTGGGTGGTGTACAGTGAATATTATAAGATACGGATGGATGGAGAGATGTCGATGACACTGCCACTTGGTACTGTTGAAGCATTGCACTGGGTTACAGTGGGTACTACTTTTGGTATATACAGCATCTAAAGTCATCATGGTGCTGAGGTCGACATGTGCTCATCAACTTACTACATTTCTAATTACATGCTTGGTCCGGTCACCAGCACCCAGTCACCATTCCTCTTTTGCTAATTTTCTCCTAATTCCCACCATCTCCCTATCCCTTTCTCTTCTCCCAGCACTTTTCCCCTCCCCTCTCCTCTCCTCTCCTCTCCTCTCCTCTCCTCTCCTCTCCTCTCCTCTCCTCTCCTCTCCTCTCCTCTCCTCTCCTGTCCTCTCCTCTCCTCTCTTCTCCTGTCCTCTCCTTTCCTCCCCTCCCCTCCCCTCCCTACCACCTTGCTGGTAAGACGGCGCCCGCTGCCTGCGCGCGGCCGTCATTAATGGTGCCCAAGGCGCTCCTCATCAGCGGCATCTTCCCAACGTTCTCACACGCAGGCAGCCACGTGCCTTAACACAGTGCTCAAAATAACACAGATATGGTCGTCATCTTATCTTAACCTCTGAGAAAAATTTAAGTTTGGGCTAAGTCTACTGTTTGATAACAATTTTGTTGTTGTTGTACATTCGTTGATATGGGAAATTTCAATCATGGACGATTGGTCTTCCTCACTCCACGGCTCCTTGCCATATCCTAATAATGCAAGAAAGGAAAGGGACTGGTTGGATCAGTGTCAGGATTATGTGACTGAGTGGGATTCAGGTCGTGGTGCTGGTGGCCTGGTCTCCCAGTGGGGCAGCACTATGAAATTGCAATGAGTGTGCTCTGACTCAAGCCAGTACTTGTTCTGATACCATCTCGGATGTTGTGAGGACGTAAAATTCAAAGGGCCAACCACCAAAAAAAAAAAATCAAGAAGGGGTGGGGATCATATTGTTTACATTGTTAATTCTCACACCTAATAGACCCCAAATGACCATAAAATATAGTCTAAATTGGTTAATCCGCCAATTTGGAATCCGACATTATTTGGCCTGTGACAGAATGTGTTGCGTCAACCAGAGCTGGCTGTATAACAATGACAGTACAGGCAAATTGATTAATTACAATCTACTCTGTCTATAACGGACAGCCATGGGACTGGAGCAAGATGCTGTTATAGAGAGAGATCCGTTGCAGGTTCTACGGGTCTGAGTAGTTCCACAACATTGAATTCAAAGAAATATACCCAGAAAAGGCTGCGACTAGAAAATTTGAGTGGGGAACCTTATTCCAATGGCACAATGCCCTCTAAGTAATTTCTTCAAATGCAAGATCAAGAACAAGGCAAAGTTAGCAGAACAATTCAGAGGAAGCTGGGAATACAGAGGTGATGCAGTTGAAAATAGTACAGACGGCAAGAGTAAGGGAGAATGAAGTGATTAGACTAGTTAAGAGAATAGATCTAGGAAAGTCATCAGGAATACAGAACCTATAAGCCAGAATAATTAAAGATGCTATGCTAGCCACACCAAATGTTATATGTGACTTAATCAATAATTCATTTGAGATGGATATTTTCCCACAGCCTGGAAGCAGGCTACAGTGCTACCAATATACAAGGGTGGAGACAAAGGGGACGTACTGCCCCATATCACTCCTACCTCTGCCAGGCAAGCTGATAGAGAAATTAATGTACAAGCACATCATGAAACATCTAGATAGTGAGAAAATACTAAATGACAAACAGGGAGGGTTCAGAAAGGGATTCTCCACAACAAAAACTATATCCAATCTAACAAATGACATACTAAGAGGTATGAATGAAGGTGAACAGACTACTGCCACATTCATAGATTTTAGCAAGGCATTCGATACAGAGAACAAAAGTAAATGGCAAAACATCAGAAAGTATACAGGTAACCTGTGGAGTCCCTCAAGGTTCAATATTAGGCCCACTCCTCTTCATCATTTACATCAATAATCGGGAGAAGTCCTTAGAGGGGACCAAATTCCAACTATATGCTGATGACACTGATATACACAACAAGCAATAGCGGAAAAGAGAACAGAGATAAGCTAAATGAGAAACTAGTAGCTTTAGATAACTGGTGTAACTCCAACAAGATTTCCATAAACCACAAGAAGTCAAAGGTCCTAGTGTTTGGCAGGGGGAAAATCAACTATGGCAATGAGGAGCCAATAATTTTGGGAGGAAAAGTTCTTGATTATCAGACCAACTACAGATATCTAGGGATGAATCTTGATAGGAAACTAAACTACAATGATAACATAAAAGAAGTTATCAAGAAGGCAAACCACAAAATCTGGATATTAGCAAATACCAGAAAATACATAACTACAAATATGGCTATTAAAATCTATAAAGGTATGATACTACCATACTTCGACTATGGTGATGTAATATATATGGGGGGTAACAAAAATATGTTGGATAAACTACAAAGACTACAAAATAGAGCACTTAAGATATGTCTGAAGGTGGAACATAGACACCCAACTGATGATCTCCATAGGAAAGCAAGAGTCAACACACTAAATGACAGGAGAAAAGCACATCTCAAAATAGCAGCATTCAGGGAGACAAGGAAGCCTGGGAGGGTGCAGGTAACAAAAAAGGCAACAAGAGGTAGTGATGGCCCCAGACTGATAAGAAACAGAGCCAAAAACAGATCATATGAGAGGAGTACCGAGTACATGAAGGCAAGGGAATGGAATACACTGGGAGTAGAAGAAAGAAGTACAGGGACAATAGAAACATATAAAACATTAATCAAAAGAGAGCTAAATGCACTGCTAGACTAATGACAACAAATAAAATGAATTAAAAAAGAAAAAGAAAGATAGATAAATAAATAAATAGAAAATACACTGATAATTCAAGCAAAGTTTTAGAGGGTATAGATGCTAGGTATGATACACAACAACAACTGAAAGTGATAAAAAGAACTGAAAGTGATAAAAAGAAGGGGAGTCACAAGACTATTACTGTCTAGCGGCGAAAACAAGTCATTAGACTTAACAGTTATGGGCAGCATAAATACACCCATCACAAAAAAACCAGCATAAACCAATGTTTTTCTTTTATACTTGACTGACTAGGACGGTCCTTACAAAGTCATTTGTACAATTGGTCATTTGTACAATAAAGGGTACATTCCTTACACGTGGTATGCGAATGCGACAAAAAAATGGAAACGCCTTGAAGCCTATTGGCTACATTCCTTACACGCGGCATGCGGCATGCGAATACTGAATCGGTCCATGTAGCGATTGGTGCGGCATGCGAATGCTGCTGCGTTTGCCATAGAGAACAGTGGTGAGGAAACCTGACACTGTGTGTGGGTGTGGGTGTGGGTGTGGGTGAAAGGACCCATCCCATAAGCACACCGCATACCCGCGTGTAAGGAATGCGCGCTTTAGTCATTTCTACTATATTATAACTATATGGCATGTCGTTATTGACAGAGAATATAGATCAAATAGGTGAAAAAAACCGGCTAATTGTCTGTTAGACACAGAGGCAATGCTATTAAATTAGTGGTGCCGTGATGGGACCAGCACTTTTTGCCGTTATTGACAGAGATTTGTTATTGACAGAGGCCGTTATTGACAGAGTAGGCTGTATGTTGTGATGAACAATAACACATCCACGCGCATTGCCAAAGTCTATGCTTATACAGGCATGGAAGATTTCGCGAATTTCCTCAATTTTGAATAATCCCCGAATAACGTATATATATGACATGGGTATAAATAGCAGCACTGTCCGCGTTTGACAATACCAAGCTGCACCACACAACACCGTCTGCAGTGGCCTCGGCATGGGTGATAATACAGACACGACAAGGATAGTAGTCCTCTCCAAGGATAGTCTGTACTGACTGATCAGTAGAATGGTGATTAGGAGAGGACTCTATTATGAAACCTGACTTCCTCGATTCCCTGACAGTACTAAGCATATAGGTGAATATCCGCGTTTTCGCGGAAATTCGTTGTTCTTTTAATAAGAATTACCAGAATAACAATACTATCACTGGAGCACCATTATTTACACATAATCTCGCCATATGTTTCCAGTTTTTTTTCTCTTCTCCCCCCCCCCCCCGATAATAGACGATATGCGCACGACAAGGTAGAATACAACAACATTGATACCTGTTACTACATTTCCTGGGATAGGGCGAGGACTGTACTGTTTGGCCAAGTGCCAAGAGAATTGACTGCGATATTGAGTCGTGATATATCTTATGGTACTGGCAGTAGGAAGGCATATATTCGGTTGGTTGTTGGAGCTTTACAGCCTGGCAACATCTAAAGTCATATCAAGACGGGTACCCAATTGTGACAGTGCACACTCATGTGCTGCCCCGCTGGGAAATCAGGCTGCCAGCACCATGGCCGATATCCCACTCATTCACATTATCCTGACATTGAGCTAACCAATCCTTGCCATATCCTATTAATGCCGAGCGGCAAGCTAGGAAGTATCAATTTTGTATGTCATTGGTTTGACTCAACCAGGAATTGAACTCCCAATCTCCCACGCCGGAGGCCTGTGCTCTACCGATTCGGCCACCGCGCCCATTATGTATATTCGCATCGTCACAAGTCATTACTGCTCCCAATAGGACCAAATGGTTCTAGAACGTACACCGCAATGCACTCACTCATCACGACACCATATGAATACCAAACATGGATATATACATACTTTAAGCTGTGGTTGTTGACCTACTGTTGCAGCTGTAGAATGCCAATCTTAAGCGTTGTGGTTTGGTTAATAGAACCTGATGAATCACCATTCCTGGCATTCATTATTAATATAATTTTATATTCAACACATGTACCTCCCCCCTGAAATCAATATCTCTCGGATACACTGGCACCCGGCTTTCACCTGTCCTTTTCTTTCAACTTTCAATACTCATCTGTGGCCTGCTTTTCGGTCTATTGCTACATCTATAGGTCGCCTATGAGTCATTGCTGCTGTGACATCACTTCTTTTTGTTGTACCACTGTGCATATTCCCCGATGATTCACGATTAGTAAAAGCAAAGTGTTGCCTTGTTCTCATTGCAGTCTTCACCGCAAGTGCCTGCCACCACCTCGCAGTCATCGTCTATCCCGATGATGGTCCAACAACAGCAGATGGTGTCACCAGACCAGTCGCAGCAACAGCAGATGCTTACGTCACAAACCATCGGCACCACGTCACAGATGCTGGGTCCGACGAACCCGTCGCCGGCCATGGTGGCGATGGGTCCCGGCGGGATGGGCACGTCCTGCCAGACCCCAATTGGGGCCGGCCAGGGACGGCTGGCTGGTGGCCCCCAGACTGTGACCAATGCCATATCGCCCGTTCTAGATTACAACCTGGCCTCGTCCCCTGGAATGCCGCCGCCGCTCCCGGGCGTCCAACAGACGGCGCTTCTACAGTTGAACCAGGGCATGAACCACTGCCAGTCAGGCCAGGTGGGCTCGGCCCTTGGGCAGAGCGTCCCACCGCAGATGGGCGGACAGGGGGTCGCCTTGGTCGGACAGGGGGCCGCCTTGGTCGGACAGGGGGCCGCCTTGGTCGGGCTGGCTGTCGGACCGCCCCCGCCACCACCACCCGCCGGGTCCGCCTCACAGGTGCTGGGGCAGATGGCTCATGCTAGTAGCCTCAATAGCAGCCTGCAATTGGGGTCCGATGGGATGCCGCTCACGCCAGTTGGCGTCGGGGAGGACAGTAAGTTGTCCAAGGCGCAGCAGGCACAGGAGAAGGCGAACCGCATCGTTGCCGAGGCCATCGCTAAAGCGCAGGCGCAGGGCACACCGGTAGTATTGCAGACCGGTGTTGCCACCCCTGGGGCCGACGGGGAGGGCGCTCCGCCGGGAGAGGTGCCCCCGGCGGAAGGAGACATCCCCGTCACCCCAGTGAAGAAAAAGCGCATCCGCGCACCCAGGCCTAAAAAGGAGAAAAAGCCGAAAGACCCCAATGCCCCTCCTGTTGAGCCTAAGACCCCAAAAGAGCCAAAGGAGAAAAGGGAGAAAAAGAAGAAAGAGCCGAAAGAACCCAAAGCCCCGAAAACGCCCAGAACTCCGAAAACCCCCAAGACGCCCAAAGCCCCGAAAGTTGCCAAGGGGAGTGATGTGAGTAAAGATGGTGGTGGTGATGATGGTGAGGGCACGGATACGGGGGACAAGGAGGAGAAGCCCAAGGAAGTCAAGAAGACACCGAAGCCCAAACACAAAGCTGCACCAAAGAAAAAAGCGTGAGTACCACCTTGGTTTCGGTGTATGTAGGTCTGCTCTATTTCTAGTGTGACTGCTCATTTCAGGTTTCGTTTAAAACCCTATCGCCATCTACCGGAATTAATGTTGGAAAATTATGAAGCAGGGCAGGGTGAATACGCACTGAGTATTGGTAGGTGTAAACCTGCCTACCCATGTGATTTTTTTAGGCTTATTTTGTACACAAATTTTAAGGCGGAGTATGCAAAATAAAAATTTGCCGCCGCCCCCCTCCCCAAATTGGAAAGTACACACTTTAAATTTGTTAAATTAATTAAATTAATTTTTATTTGTTGAAGTACACACATTTTTTTTCCACTGGAGTACCCAAATGGGAAATTTGGGGTACATGGGTTTATATGGTTGCTTGGGCTTGTGCTACTCGCGGGCGAAGGCAAGCTTGGGCCGGCTGGGTTTGCGACAAACCAGTCGGGTAGGTAGGTGATTGGGATGGGGAGGGGGTAGGGAGTGGTTGTGTGTGTGTGTGTGTGTCTTTATGGGGCAATCTGTCTAGATGAGGATGGGGGTCGTGAGGGAGCGAGCGGTAATGCGCTAGGGAAGGCCGCCTCCCCCCTCCCTCTCCCCCTCCCCCACGCGCCTCCAGCCTGGACGGCGTGAGGCGTGGTAATACCATGTGAAGGATGCTGCCACGGCCCTTGCGATTTTGGGACCAGCACAAATAATGTGATGCCAACTTTCCCTCTTTTAGTCTTTTATGAGGTTATAATTTATTCTCAGTCCAACGGAAAATATGAACATAGTAGTTTTTTGGTCCTAGCAACATCTGCGGGTAAACCGAACGGATGACCATTTGTGTACACTCTTGGTAGCTTTATAGTGCTGCCCGATAAGTATAAATGACTGGTTAGCTCAGTGTTAGGATAATGTGACTGAGTGGTATATCGAGTCAATGTTGTTAGGATAATGTGACTCAGTGGGATATCGGGTCAATTTTGTCATTGGTTTGTCTCGACCAGAATTCGAATCCTACTATCTACCAAAACGGGTGACTCATTCGGCCATCCCCGTCTGGTGTGAAGGGAGGCTGTGACATGGTTGAAGCGCTGGCTGGCTTTGACGGTACAGCGGCGGTGTGGTCTGGGCGGGCAGCTGAATGCACCTCGTGGTGGCTTACCGTCAGCTGTCGTCGGCGCCCGGTGGCTTCTCGCGTCGGTTCGAGTTTCATCTGGGCCCAGACCGCCTCTACCAAAATACACGGCCATCCACCGACCAGAGACCAGCAGCGGGTGAATGTGTGAGTGGGGGTGGGGTGTGGGTGTGCATGCGTATAACTATAACTACTATTGGATTGCACGGTATAAACCATGCGACATGGTGTGGGTGGGGGTGTTGATGGGCGTATAGGTACTTAGGTGTGCACAGTATAAACCATGCGGCATGATGTGCGTGTGCGTGGGTGGGTGGACGGGCATATATGAACTTAGGCGTGCACGGTATAAACCATGCGGCATGATGTGGGTGTGGGTGGATGGGCGTATAGGTACTCAGGCGTGCATGGTATAAACCATGCGGCATGATGTGGGTGTGGGTGGATGGGCGTATAGGTACTCAGGCCTGCACGGTATAAACCATGTGGCATGATGTGGGTGGATGGGCGTATAGGTACTTAGGCATGCACGGTATAAACCATGTGGTATGATGTGCATGTGGGTGTGGATGCGTGTGGGTGTGGATGCGTGTGTGTGTGTGTGGATGTCTGTATGGGTGTGAATATGCATTTAGCTATTATATGCGGGCACGGTATAAGCACACATGATGTGTGTGTGGCCGAATCAGTAGAATTTGAAACTGGTCACATCAAGCCGATGACTTAACAAAATTGATACTTGTCGCTACCTAGTCTGGCGTTCAGCATTACGAGGATAGTGCAGGGACTAGTTTAGCGCATTATTAGGATAATGTGACTGAGTTGGAAATCGGGTCTGGTCTTCCAGTTGGGCAGCACTATAAATTCGCTATGCGTGTGCACTATCACAAGTCGGTGCACATCCTCTTATGACCTTAGATGTTGCCAGGATGTAAAACCCCAACAAGCAAGCAATTCTAGGTTGGGGCCTGAAGACCGACGGGGTCAGCCAGGTCATGGTGGCGGGAGGTGAGTGTGGTGAGGGCGTATACTGTGGTGAGGTGGGGGTGGGGGTATGCTGAGGTACAGGCCACGTGCACTGTGGAGTCACAATTGCCCACCTGCTGTGAGAGGGTGGTTGCTGGAGGGCTGGGACTGGTGTGCTGGAGACTGTAGCTGAGGAGGGAAGGTGGGAAGTGGAGGGAGTGTACTCATTTTGCTGTGTTTTTAGGTGGTAGCTCTAGGGAGCTTAGAATCATGCGGGTCTGCCTAGTAGAAGCATATGCTGTTAGAAAAGAGGAGTGGGGTGTGTGTTGGGGGGGGGGGGTTGCTGTGTTGTTCTGAGCTGCATGTTTTTTTTAGGAGTGGTGAACTGCGTTTCTGTCCAGAGAGGGAATAGCCTGCACTACTATTTGGGTAATGATGAGGCAGGGAGCAAGAGCAATTCACGCTGGCTTGGCTTGGCATCGCATCGCATCGCATCGCATCGCATATTGTGTAATGGTGTATATAATATATGTGTATTTCGGAGGTGGTGGGGGTGATGTGGTGACTTTGATTGGTGGTTGCTTTACGCCGTGTGGGCAGCATATGCCATATTCACTGCGAATGTGGTGACTACGCACATACAAAGTACATGTAGTATTATATCTATTGTAACATTTCACAGCAATTTATATCAAGAATCATACCAGGTTTTGCCGTCAGGAGGCATTTGAGTATAGGTTTAAAGTGAGTATAGGGTATCTGGTGATGCATTGGTTGGGAGTGGCACTGACCCTAAGTTCCGGTGTGTAAGACGAAGCTGCGACCCAACATGCTGGGTCGCAGCTTCAGTTCTTCATGAGGGACCAGCGGAAATCTGTATGGGTTGTGCTTTTGGGTTACAGCGGAAGTCTGTTGTAGTCTGTGGCTGCACCGTTGGAAACATCTGTGATGCTGCCCAAAGAAGGGCTACTGCTCAGATGGGATGGTTGAATGAGTTGTGCGTCTGTCTCCCATCTTGGTAGATCATGGGGTCCGAAATCGACTCAAGCCAATGACTTAAAAATTTATACTTGTCGCATCCTAGCCAGATGCTCGGCATTATTAGGATACTGCAAGGACTGGTTGGCTCAGTGTCAGGATAATGTGACTGAGTGGGATGGATATCAGGTCATCGTACTGACCACCTGGTCTCCCAGTGGGGTAGCACTATAAAGCCACCATGAGTGCGCACTGTCACAAGTCGGTACCAGTCCTGATATGACCTCAGATGTTGGCAGGACGTAAAACTCCAACAACCAACCAACCTTAGTTTTAATCTTATCCGCTGCTGGTTTGGGGAAAGTGACCCCAGTACGTGGGGTGACGGTGGGTCGGGTAATGGCGTATTATTCTAGCCTGACGCCGTCCGTTGTCTTATCGATATTCCATGGCTGTTGCAGCTATTTCCAGCAGGTGACTGGCACCAAATTATGATTAATCTCAGTGCGTGGCAATCTTCCCTTGCCCTACTCGTTTTCTCAACACTGACCGCAAGCAACCTCCCCCGTTTTTAAATTATTATTTGTGTATGCATCAAATGCGAAAATATAACTTATAAGAAAAATTCCATTTATGGCTGAATCAGTTAGAAATCTGGCTGCCATGAGTGTGCATGCACTCTCACAAGTGCGTACCCATCCTAATATGACCTTAGATTGGTTGGTTGTTTGAATTCTACATCCTGGAAACATCTAAGGTCATATCAGGACATGCATATGACCATTGAAGTTTACAGGATGTAAAACCCGCAACAATTAAACAATGGAATAGCTTGCTTGTTACTGAGTAGAGCTCCGACAGCGCTTTGTACAAGTCCCTATCGCAAGGACTGGACGAGGTGGCCGAATCGGTAGAGCGCATGCCTCTACCGATTCCGGTCGAGTCAAATCAATGACTTACAAATTGATACTTGTCTCTTCGTAACCAGGTGCTTGGGATTAATGTGATAGGACAAGGACTGGTTTGCACACTATCAGGATAATGTGACTGTGTGCGATATCGAGTCATGGTGCTGGTGGCCTGACCTCCCAGTGGGGCTGCACCCTAAAGTCGCCATCAGTGTGCACTGTCACAAGTCGGTGCCCGTTCTGATATGACCTTAGATGTTGCCAGGATGTAAAACTCAACCAACCAACCAACCAGCCCTCCGGCAATACATGCAGCATGAATCATGAGTGGACTGCCCTCTGCACACCCAATATCCTGCACAGTGTGGAGGTGTGTGTGTGGGGGGGGGGGTGTACGCGAAACATCCCGCCCAGCCATCCACCAGCTGCCTAGCGCGGTTATCAACGGCAGGAAATAAGCAGTTTTATGAACACATGGAGAGCACCGAGGGATCCGTTAACTAAATATTCATAGATCGATAAATTTGTATAATGCTATGTATGCAAATTAAGACTGACATCGAATTCTCTTAGCATCATTGTTCTGTGACATACATATGACTAGTTACGGTGTCTTTTTTCCAAAATACGTGCGGAGGATGGGCTTGGGCGGGGGGGGGGGGCGTCCACGCCCATCCGAGCGTTTTCTCAACAGTTTACCGATTATTCTCTTAAAATATCTATGGAGTCCTATCCTACGGAGAATAAATGTAGTTTTCATTAATCGTGAGTTGGATGCGTCGATTAAAAACAAATTCTGGTTGGAGA
The DNA here is from genome assembly GCA_030323885.1 of Branchipolynoe longqiensis. NCBI lineage: Eukaryota > Metazoa > Annelida > Polychaeta > Phyllodocida > Polynoidae > Branchipolynoe > Branchipolynoe longqiensis. The sequence continues at coordinate 47,188 of JASIRB010002022.1, forward strand.
AAAGTGTCATTTGGGGTGGGGGTGGAGTGAGGGGGGTCGGGGGTGTGTGCTTAAGCGGTGATTTTTCAGTAGAACGGAAGGGAATGGCCAGAGGCGAGTGGGTGACCCTGTTGGTCAGTCGTACACAAAGGGTTCTAGAGAGGTAGCCGTGGGACCAGGGTTTCCCTCCCTCCTCCCCAGAACGCCGCCGCCCCCACCCCAACCCCCACCCCACCTCCGCCCAACTTTAGTCAACTGTCCCCAGCGGTCAAGGGCTCGTCTCATCAACAGTTTTACTGTTTTGATGGCAACAGATTTGTGGTTCTATGTTATGATATGGTGAACTGTGAGCCGTCCTAATTCACATTAAATCTCACACAGGGTAGATAAACAACTGGAGGGGGGGGGGATTGATTAATGTTATGAGATTGGTTGAGATAGGCAGTTTCTTTTTGATAATATGTAGTCATGGCTGCCGGTCTTGAGGGCATTTCTTTTATGAACCCTAAAGTACGATGTAATTATGGGGAGGGGGAGGTAAGGGGGTTATTAGACTGGTGCTATTAGAAAGCGACTGGGTGAAATAGCCCAGTGGGTAGGTCCCCCCCCGCTTCTGGTACGGGAGGTCATGAGTTCCATCTTCAGCTTGAGTCAAACTAAAGACTTGTTGCTAACTTGACTGTTTGTTCGGTATTACGAGGTATTATCAAGTTGATACCTGTTCTAATATTGCTTGGACATACTCTACTCACTAGGTAGACCAGACGGGATGGCCAAATGAGTTGAGCATCCGTCTCCCGATTTGGTAGATCGCGGGATTCAAAACCATGGGTTCGAACCCTGGTCCAGTCAAACCAATGATTTAAAAATTGATACTTGTTGCTTCCTAGCCAGGCACTCGGCATTATTAGGATAGGGCAAGGACTGGTTGGCTCAGTGTCAGGATAATATGACTGAGTGGGATATCAGGGCATGGTGCTGGGGAGCTAATCTCCGAGTGGGGCAGCAATATGAAGTTACCATCAGTATGCACTGTCACAAGTCGGCACCAGTCCTGATATTACCTTAGATGTTGCTAGGACACAACAACCAACCAACCAACCAACCAACCAATGTTGCGGTGTATTTGACCATGCGCTAAGGTACGTTTTAAAATGGGCTAGGCATAGTAATATCATTTGATGACTCATCAGGTTCTTTTTTTGTTGTCTGTACCTAACTTACAAATTCTGAATGCCTCCAGCTATATGCAGATGATGCTGTCATATATGCTGAGGGCAACACTGAGGAAGAGGTAACAAATAAACTAAAGAAACTACTACAGAAACTGGATGACTGGTGCGAATCTAATAAAATAACCATAAATGCCAGCAAATCCAAAACAGTCCTCTTCTCACATAGACCACTACCGGAAAGTAACACCCAGTGCAAACTAGGAAACCAAGTGCTGAAAAAAGTAAAGCACTACAGATACCTAGGCCTAGAGCTGGACAGCCAACTAAACTACAACCTATGTGTGACAAAAATCATACAAAAAGTAAATCACAAACTCTGGTTATTTGCCAAATTAAGAAAATTCATGACACAAGAAATGTTGATAAAGGTCTTCAAAGGAATGGTACTCCCGTACTTTGACTATGGAGACACAATATACATGGGAGCAAAGCAAGAACTGCTCAACAAGCTGAAATCCTACAAAATAAAGCATTAAAAATATTTCTCATGGTGGACAGAATGCACCCCACTTATGACCTGCACATGCAAACCGAAGCAAAATTGCTTTTTTTTTAAATAAAAAAATAGAAGACTAGTACACCTCAAAACAGTCGCATTTGGGTACAGTCGTGATAGGAAATACCAAAAGCAACCAACCAGAGAGACACGAATAAACAATGCACCACTAATAAAACAAAGGAGCCGCATAAAGGCTGATGAAAGAAGCACGTTAGAAATGGCTGCTAATCAGTAAAAGACAGGCAGATCCCTGATCTAAAGACATACAAAAAATATCTCTGTAAAAAAAGGGAGGACGCTGATGACACCCTGGGGCCAGAACCCCAGATGGGCATGTGATATGTCACGGCCCACAAATGGGGCTGACCCAAGGGAGAAACCTGGACCACCCTCAGTAGATAACAAACAACAAACCACCAAAAACAGAGACTCCCGATCTGAAAACATACAACAATATATATGTAAAATAGGGAGACCCTGAAAACACCCTGGGGCAAAACCCCAGAAGGGCATGTATAGGTCACGGCCCACAAACTAGGTTGCCCCAAGGGGGTAATCTGGACCACCCTTAGTAACAGCTACAAACTATGTACAAGCCTATAAATGTAGAGTAGGCTATTTCATAAGTAGTAGTAAAACAAAAACAAAAAAACTAATATAGTATTCGCATCCACTACAAGGCTGATCAGAAAATAAAACCAATAACACCTACACTTAGAACTAAAACCTTTAGCCATCTAATGGTCCTTCCCTATTTCGGATCGACCTTGGATAGCCAAACCCAACACAAAAACAAGCTCAAACATCTATGAGCCGAGAACTCCTTAACTGCCAACAGCTACCTAGCAGTCTTTCCCTATTTCGGATCGACCTAGAATAGCCTACCCCAACACAAAACAAGCTCAAACATCTATGCCAAGAAAATTATTTAAAAAAATAACATAGGCTACTAACCATACCAAACAATTATCTATCTGCTACTGAAAAGAAGGCAATAAAATACCTTATCAGCAGCTACTGTGTGGTAAGATAACGCCAACACTACAACTGGCCAGCATTGAAAACAAGCCTGGGTACCCAGGCTTATATGGTATG
>JASIRB010002456.1:0-56541 GCA_030323885.1 Branchipolynoe longqiensis
TCACGGATTCAGATGGAGTATTTGGATCTATCTGGTTGGATTATATGAAATGGGGGGGATATGACATTATGACAAATGTTAACATAAACAAAAAATGGTAACCTGTGGATCTCGATGGTAGTTAGGATCATTAAGAGTAAACTATAGTAAAGAAAAGTTATGAACGCATTTTTGTATGAAACATATTTAATGAGGTACTATTTGATCATACAGTTGGTCGTTTACATAAAGACGTCATTGAGTTATATTTGTTAATTGTTATCTATTGTTCAAAGGGGAAGATGTAATGTATGTAGTTATCCGAACACCCCCACCGTAATACCGTATGACGTCATAAGGATCCATTCTGAATAAAGACAGTTACGTTACAGAACTCATGGTGTTAACACGTCTTTTACACCTGCGTGTGCCAGGATTCTCTTCACTGAGATTCCTAACTGTCTTGCCTTGGAGACCAAGGCTCCACGCATTGAGTGAGATGCGTAGCGTCCAGTATTAACGCCTGCCTCTTTAAGCGCCTTGATGGTCCATCTTGCGAGTGTGTCTCTCGAGATAGCTTCATGTGGTTTCCTTGAAGATTTATACTGCCTGTCATGGATAAGTCTGAATAAACTTGTTTTCACCATTAGACAGTTTGTTGACAGAAATCCCGAGCCTACACTTTTACCGACTCAAGGGATTTTTAACCTCCCACACCACATAGACATGGCATGAGAGCAACTGGCCTTTAATGACGCTGTAAGTTATGCACAGCGGTGGAAATCCAAATTGGCAGAGGTGGGGCGGGCACCGGGAATCAAACCTCTGACCTTCAGATTAGGAGTCTGACCTAGAAAAAAGTCAGACACTCTAACCACTCTGCCACAGAGAACACAAGTTTAATAAAGCTTATCAGAAGTTGCCTGGAATTCCTTATTCCATAATGGCTGACACTACGCAAATCCATTTATCATCCGGAAAACTATTTACATGTACCATGGACAGTGGGTCCCATGTACGATTCAACTTTCGCAATGTCTCCAAATCGAATGTTGCCTCATGCTTATCTATCTCTAGTCCATCCAGAGACAGTGCCACAATTGTTTGGCCTCTGTGTCCCGTCACTAGCAGTAATAGTACTGCTAACTTGAAACCTAGGCCGCTGGTAACTTGCAAAAGCCAGCAGCACTTCAACACTTTTGCAGGCAGCTTTCATGAAATGTACCATCAAGAGAAACCTGAAGCTTAGAGACATTAAGACCGACTCATGGACGCAACTCTCACAGCAGAGAGCTAAATGGAGAGCGGCAGTCAAGTAATGAAAGCAGTCTTTGTCGCATCGCGACCGACAGCATGATGATGATGATGATGACTAGGCCATGACTTGAATAACTTAAATACTACTGACACAGCCCAAAACCTATTATATTTGGGTTTGGGTGGGTTTCTCTCATACACTGATCTAATAAACCAGTGTACTACCTGATGCTTTCCAATCATTTGTCCATCTATCCTTGGTAGAATAATTGAAAGTGCACATTATTTGCACCAAATCCTAATCCCTCATCTTCTAATATTCTTAGAAATCTTACCACTTGGTGTATTATTTCACCGTTCCTTTCCTCCAGGTATGTGAAATAAGTCTTTCTTGTGTAATTTTGTCTAAACCATATTGTTCTAAATGTTTCCTTAAAAAAGGAATGCCAAAAGGGGTGTCGTTGATACGTCGCTGTGAACTGTCAGTGGTCCTTGATGTTATAGGTTGTTCCGTTCTCATGGAAACCTGAGCATTCTTTTGCTTCTGAGGTTACTGCCGCTAGCCATGGTTGTGTGTCCCATGCTGGTACTATCAAAACTGCGTGCGAGTGAGCCATCTTGATCTTCCTGGCCACTCTGCTGATAATGCTGAATGGTGGGAATATGTAATAAAAGTTATTATTCCAAATCACAGAAAATGCATCTACTCTCCACGCTTCTGGCTCTTGATTCCAAGACATTTTTTGTTGTTGTGTGATGCAAACAGTTCAATTTGTGGTATGCCCCATTTATCAAAAATATGGTTAAAAATGCTCTGATTTAATGAACATTCTAGATCGTCGTGAAACTGTCGACTTTTCTTGTCAGCCAAAGTATTTTGAGTGCCTGGAATATGTGGTACCGTTAGCCATATGTCGTGTTCCTCTGCCCAGTCCCAAATTAGTTTGGCTAACAGGTTACATGGTTTGGAACGAGTCCCTCCAATATTACGTATATAAACCATAGCTGTAGTGTTATCCGTTAATACCCTTATGTGATTTTTCGGTAGGCGAACAAGACTACGTAATCCTAGATAAATAGCCCTAAGCTCTAGTACATTTATGTGATCGGAGATCTCATCTTCCATCCACCGACCACCTGTTGGCTGTTGGTCTCTGTGAGCCCCCCAACTGTCTAGCACAGCATCTGTTGCAACTGTAGTATTGGGTTCTCCCATTCTAATAGGGTTAGGCGAATTTGTAATGTGTGATAGCCACCACATAATATCATTTAAGCCTTCAGGGACTGTATGCATGGGCCGGAGCTAGGGCCCTAACCGCGGCTATTTTGGCACCACTCGGCTAACGGTAGAAAATCAGCATGCATGAGCCGGTGCCAGCGCTAGCCGCCGACCGTAGCCTAGGCTAAGTTACCCTGCCTCCAGACCAGGGTTACCGGGGTATCCCAAGCGGTTAGTGGCACAATCCAAGATGGAGGTGTTTATGTTACGAAGCTATCACAGAAGAGAACTGCGTAGGAACCGTATTTTTCGGTACAGGACTCATCCGTTTGAGTTATTCGATGATATGGAACTTTTCACAAAGTTCAGATTTCGCTGGCATGACATTCTGGCGCTAACAGACAGTGTGCACGATTAGATAGAACACACGCCGCGGTTGGGGGCACTGACATCGCTACTGCAAGTGTTGGTAGCGTTACGCTTCTACGCGACAGGGAGCTTCCAAGATATCAGTGTCACGGACAGTACCCAGAATTACGGATGCTCTCCTACGTCAACTGCCATGTTTGTAAAATTGCCTACTCAGGAGAACGCTAACAGGAGCAAGGTGAAAATATTCACTAACTACGGCTTTCCGTGCTGAAAACCTAATCCATTCTGTGGATATATATCCAATAACGTCAGTGTGTGTTGGGGTGGGGGGCATGGCGGAAAGAGTGCCGCTGGCTCTGCGTTTTAGTATGTGTGTTAGCAATATTACATATATCTTATCTATCCCATCAACACTATCCCAAATATGCTTAAGCTTTAGGGGCCTTCATCGTATATGATTTTGTAAAGTGACAATTACTCTTGCGCGTGGGGTGCGCGATAAGTACCAAATTCACCCCATCGCTGCCAGTCTGGGTAGGGACTAATGGTTGTCATTCTTAGTACTGATCTGAATCCCATTACATTTGGGTTCTTCTTTGCTGCTGGTCCTAATTGGTTGGTCCTCACATTGTAACTGTTTTTGTCTAAATTAATTCTCCTTTTCATACCAAATGAAGAAAATTCCTTATATTATACCCCAAAGAAGCAATGAGAGCAATCCAGTGAGAAAAAAGTGTTTGGTTTATTTTTTATTGCAAAAATAGATTCATTTGTCACGTAAATATGACAGCTAAAAATGGGAATGGTGAAACAGTACTACTTGTGTTGGAAACTACCTCATTGTAGACCAAAATATTCAAACATAGCTAGTTTATTTGCAAAGTTGTAACATGCAAAAATGTCAGAAAACTAATTTTAGGACTATTGAGTGTCTGTGTGTAAAACAACGATGCTTGAAAGTGAGCATAACGCGTGTTACATGAGGTGTCACGTCATGAAACACGCGTTCACCTTCAATTTTCACAATATCCAACCATGCAAGCCAGGAAAAACCCTGCTGCTTTAAATAGGATAGCATCATAGATGCCTAGTTCTGAACACAAAAGTTATAATATTATTTCCTAAAATGCATTAAAAGTGAAATAAAAACTTTGTGTCACGGGTGAAACACGCGTAACGGCGAAAATTTATTTTGCGATACAAAATCCAACAATGGATCAAATCTCTTCTCGCCATGATTTTCAAATATATCGTGGGCATCTACACACCTACTGATGATGTGGTGTCAAGTCATAAACAGGATGTTGCGCTATGATGCTATTAGTGTGGCGTGTCACACTTCGATGAAGATGAAACACGCGTAACGGCGAAAATTATTTCGCGATACAAAATCCAATAATGGATCAAATCTCTTCTCACCATGATTTTCAAATATACCGTGGGCATCTACACACCTACTGATGATGTGGTGTCAAGTTATAAACAGGATGTTGCGCTATGACGCTATCACGCATTCACCTGTTGTCATCTTCATCCTCTAAGTCATCGCAATATCTTTTTCTACATAAGAAAACTTATAACACTCAAAAGAAATATTTGCATACATGTAATGTGTACAAATAATGCCCTGAACAAATACATTTTTTGCATGCTATTAGCAGTGTCTAACCTAAGTCATTATTGAGTGTCACATGAAACATGCGTTACATGTTACATGTGTTACAATTCCAAGAACATCAGAAGTTAGGGAAGTGTTCCAAGATTACTTTGAAATATGTCCACAGCATCAACAACTAATAAGCATAAATATTTTCACCATCTGTGGTGCTTGTTTCATCATGAAGGAACAACTTTTCCTTTCCATGTAACGCATGTTTCAGTGTCACAATTTTATATCTTCTCTGTTCTACTCTGAAGTGGACGAACACTCATAAAATTGCACTTAGTTACTCCTAGTGACTGCTGTTCAAAACCTAACTAGGAAATAATAAGGGTCTTGTTCTAAATATTACATAATGAAGGTTTTTGTGACGGCCGAAACACGCGTAACATTCTCCACTTGGTCATGTTCGAAGCCACCCTGACTTGTAGTCTGGGTCCAAATTGTTTTTGTTTTAAATTGTGTCTTAAAATTGGATGTATATGGAACACAACAAGCCTAATTGGGATAGGCTGTAACATATTTCAGTTTTGACCTCCGATTCCCCCTTTTTAGGACCAAAACTGAAGAAGAACCCATTATAAGCAAAACTTGTAACACTCAAAAGACATACTTGCATACATGTAATGTGTAGAAATAATACCCTTAACAAAAACTTTTTGTGTGTGCATACTGTTAGCAATTTCTGAGCCAAGTTATTATTGAGTGTCACATGAAACATGCGTTACATGTCACATGAAACATGCGTTACAACTCCAATAACATCAGAAGTTATGGAAGTATTACAAAATTACTTTGAAATATGTCCACAGCGTCAAAAACTAATAAGCATAATACCTTTTCATGCTCTGTGGTGTTTGTTTGATCTTGAAGAAAAAACTTTTCCTTTCCATGTCACACATGTTTCAGTGTCACAATTTTATAAGTCCTCTGTTCTACTCTCAAGTGGACGGACCCTCATAAAATTGCACTTACTTACTCCTAGTGAGTGCAGTTCAAAAGCGTACTAGGAAAAAATAAGGGTTTAGTTCTAAATCTGACACTAGGCGGCTTTTTGTGTCACACCGAAACACGCGTAACGTTCTCCACGTAGTCAAGTTCAAAGCCACCCTGACGTGCAATCGGGGTCCAAACTGCTTTTCTTTTAATTGTGCCTTAAAATAGGATATCTGTGGAACACAACAAGCCTAACTAGGATAAGCTGTGACGTGTTTAAGTTTTTACCCCCGATTCCGCCTTTTTAGGACCAGCAGCAAAGAAGAACCCATTTACTGCTTACCATAAATTACAGTGCCAAATGGTGTATGTGATTTGTCTTTGCAGGTGATCTGTGATGCCGACCTAGTGTTCATCGACTGCATCGTAAAATGGCCCGGGAGTGTTCATGATGCTAGGATCCTTCGCGAATCAGACCTATACGACGCATTCGAGAGCGACAAACAGAAACCCGTCGATGGCGTCTTACTTGGGGACAGTGCGTATATGTTGCGAGACTGGCTCTTAACACCATTCCTGAACCCCAACTCGCCTCAGGAAAGGGCTTACAATGTCCACCACAAGTCAGCACGAGCACTAGTAGAGAGGTCCATCGGTATTTTGAAAAGGCGATGGCACTGCCTGCGAAGGCTGCATTTGGAACCAGTGAAGGCTTTGCAATGTTATCATGGCGTGCATCATCCTACACAACCGAGCAAGAATGCTTAACCTGGAAGATCCGCCAGACTCGGAATCAGATGGAGATTCTGATGGGGAAGATGATGAAAATGACAACGAGGAATATGATGGTGACGTGAACCAGCGGCCAGACAACTATAATCGGTCGGAACGGGTTCGAGCTGCTGTCGGCAAAGCTGCCCACCAGAGAACAGTGGACAATTTCTTTGTAAGAGAATAGATGTATAGAATTAACACTCTAGTAAATAGTGTAGGCTATAGGAGAACTGGCATGCTGCTAAAATGGATAACAACAAGAATATAAGTGGGTTTGGTCAAAGTGCGGTTTATAGCTGAATGAAACGCTTACAAAAATATTGACCGAAAGAAACACGTTTGTAATTAATCTGTTTTCCCCAGCTCCTTTTGTAGGTTTTCGATTTCCAGCCGTTCACGCATATGCTGCGCTTCGATTAGTTGCGTGTGTGCCTTTAGTCTCGTTGCGTTTAATATTTCTGTCTCTATCTGGGCTTGCATCAGAGTATCCTTGGTCTTGCATTCGTCTGAGGCACTTTGAAGAAACTGTATAAACGAAGCCCGTTCCTTGCTGTCGCTGCTGTTTTCCTGGCCGGGTCGTTTACGTGACCTGCCTGGCAGGACACCTCTCGACCGTCGGATGCCTGTCCAGCGTCTGCTGGTCACATCGGCGTGGTGTTCCCGTTCATTAGGTTCTGCTGTGACGGTGATCTTACCGTCTAGTTCCGCCACAACCACAGGTGCGCAGATGTGAATTGTCGTGAGAAAGGATCAGTTTAGTGTAACAGTCAAAACGGTGCTTATTTTAATTTGTTTAACGCTCAAACCGACGGCTAGATGTGTAGGTTGGTGGTAGAGGTCTAACTCTTAGTGGTAAGCACTGTCGATGTTTAAAATTCCACACAAATTAACCTCGTGCTGCATATTTAGTGTAACAGACAAAACGGTGGTGGTGAAGTGGTGTTTATTGTAATTTGTCTAACGCGCAAACCAACGGCTAGATGTGTAAGTTGGTGGTACAGGTCTAATTCTTAGTGGTAAGCACTGTCAATGTTTAAAATTCCAAACAAATTAACCTCATGCTGTATAGTTTTCATATTCACTTTTGTTGCTAGTTGACATTAGTATCTCCCCCCAGTGTTCTCTGTCGCTCTGCCTAGCTGGTAGAGAGAACGGTATGCTGAAGGTATTTGGCTCGCTGGTGGATGATCCAGGTAGAGGTGTAGATGAAGCGCTCGGTCTCCTTACGTCAGCCATGGAGAATGATGCCGACATGGTAGGGCTCCAGCAGGAGATGTTGTCATCCCCATTACTCGGAAACAGTGGCTGCGACATGCCCATCGGACCATCTTCAGGCAGCACACAGGGCCCTGGAAATGATTAGTATGAGGTTGACATGGTGTGCTACTAGGTTCCACTGTAGCTGATCATTTTTTCCAAATCTAGGGAATATGGGCGTTGTGAAATTTCTATTTTTCAGTGTTGTTTAAATTGAAAACGATCGATTAGTACATGGTGGGAATAAAGGTAGTTGCAGTTATTTACGCGTTGGCTTTGTACTAAACATTGATTTGTTGACGAGTTAGCAGATACGTCTGCATTATTACTATAATTAATAAGTGGCCACACATTTAGATGAGATTGAGATGGTGTGATACTATGTTCCACTGTAGCTGTGCTTTAGTTCAAACTGTAGGGAATAAACGCTTGTTCCAACTGTAGGGAATAAACGCTTTTTCAGTGTGGTTTTAATTGTATCGCAGAATGCACGATAAGTATACAGAGACAATAACGGTCATTTCGGTTCTGTACATTTATTTCTTGATGAGTTAGCAGATATGTCTGCATCATTACTGTCAGAAACGACTGGAGACACACAGGCGAGACTGGTGTGGTTATTAAAGAGGGGATTTTTGTTATTACCGTATGTATGCACACACGCTTTCTAACGCTGGCTGTAGTGTGGTAGTTAATGACCTAAGGAAAGATATCAGCAAAAAGGCCTCCGTTAAAGAAAACCAATTACATAATGTAGTGATGTATCGCTGCCACATGCTACCAAATATACTCACTGACGAAGCTGGCCAGACACGTTGCTGCAAGAGAGGAAGAAAAAAGTGTGTTGATAATGCATAAGAAAATGTACCCATTTGTGAAAATAAAAGGACTAAAATCAATTATTGTGTTAGGTGTTACGCAAAATGTTAATGATTTCAGATATTATGATGAACAGTATTTAAACAGTAACAATGCCATAATATACTAAGCAACATTTCGCGTTTACATCCAATACATTTCCAATTATTACGTGTTATGTACTATCTCGTGTAAGATTGGCATCAAGCAATAACCAGTAAAGTAGCAATTTTTTCTGTCAACTTACCAGTCAGTCCCTGTATGAGGCTGGATTCACTACTGAGGATATGGAGCACTCTCTCCTCGTAGGGGAGAACAGCAGAACCCGGAGGCCCTCCGCCTGTTTGCATGGCCCTTCTCTGACACCCAATGACCTCCGACTTTAGTGTCTTCCACTTTTCCTTTACCTCTAATCTAGACCGCCTTGCAATTGCACACGAATTAACCGCAGCTGCCACCCTGTCCCAGGCGAGGTTCTTCTCTTGGGAGGTGATTTTGTTATTGAATGACCCAAACAAGACTGCCCTCGCTAACATAACCTCATCCAAGAGCACACGGATCTCGCAATCGGCTTGGTTGGCTTTCCTCAGCCGTTTGTTGGCTGACAAAAAATCTACAGGAGATGCCATGGTACTTGAAAGGAGTTTGATGGAATAACGTGGTCAAGGATTGAGAAGCTGTGACAAACAACTACAGTGAGAATGATGCTGGCCTTCGCTGGTTCCGCGGCGGCGATACTGTCAAATAGCGGTGTTCGCCGATGGTTGCCGGGATCAGCTACAGAGGGCTTTCCCAAATCTATAAATACGTACGCGGTTAGCTATCTGCCCCGGTTAAAGGACCCGTGCATACTGTTTGACCTACTTCACCGACCCCATCCTAGCCGCGGATAGCTATCCGAGATATAGCGTGTAGCTCCGGCTATGCGTAGCACCGGCCCATGCATACGGTCCCTGGTGAAATGGTGATGGGCCATTCAAAATTCCCTTTAGTGCGAGCCAACGCTAGGTTCTTATCTATTTCTAGCGATTTAATATGTGCCTGGCCATAGGGAATAGCTGGGGCATAGGCTATCATAATCCCTATCAACATTTTGTTCATTTAATGAAATAGTCATTTCTGTGGTGTCAATAAAGAAACCCAGAAACTTTAACCTCTTTGTTGGTGTTAATACTGATTTAGTTTCATGTATGTAGAAACCTAATTTGTTAAATTTCTGACATAGTTTCTCTACTGCTGTCTGACGATGGTGTTGTATATGTGCCACAATAAATGAATCATCAATATATGGAAACATAACATGTCCTTTCCTAGCCATGTGAGAGAATATCGGTTTAAGCAACCTTGCGAAAATGTTTGGAGCGCAAGCTAGTCCATTAGGCATACAAGGAAACTCCTAAAGTTGATGTTTATATTCAACTAATTTGTTTAACCTATGTTCTGACGTTTCAAAACAGTAAGGAAAGGGTATGCTATCTTGAATAGGCTCCTCCAAAAGTTGTATTCTCACTCCTTCCGCTAGGCTAAGTATATCTAAATTCTCCGTAATGTTATTCCATTGCTTACTGAAGTCTGCATTGCCACTTCTACTTGTTCCCTGGGCGGGGGAACGGTTTCTGGGCATTGAACTCCCTCTTGAAGGGTCTGTTCCCTTCATTCCAGCAGAATGACTGCCTCTGGCCCCTTCTCCTGGCCTGATAGGCGTAGTTCATTCCGAACCGGCCTCCTCGCTGTTCGGTTCGACGTCTTTGGAAATCCTGCCTCATCTTCTTGAAGCGGGCAGCATTCGCGTCTCCAGATTTCTTTTTGTCCGTTTCCATGTGTTTCCCACACTTGGATCTGGTCTCCACTTATTTGAACAAGTACTGGAGTTGGCCACCAATATCTTAGATACCTTTCACGGGCTTGGGGTCAAGGAATAACATATATTCCTTTCTGTCATTATCCAACATCTTATTAGACCAGGCTTCCTCCTTCCCAGTATCTGTGCAGACCGATTTGAAGACATTTTCGAAATGTCTGTAGAAGAGGAAATTGCTGGCTGCTGTAAGCTCCTCCTCACTATAGTCGTGATGGCAGCGAGAGCCGAGAGTACAGCCTTATGTACGGTGTGCAGGACCCCTTCAAACGTTTTGCAGTCCTCACTTAATTTAAAGTTGCCATCCATCTCTTTGATGACCGATTCCGGGATCCCTTTGATCCCCGTGAACTTCTCTGCCAGCTTCATAATCACTTCCGCCAGCTTGAAAGTATCCATCTCTTTGATGGCCGATTCCGGGATCCCTTTAATCCCCGCAAACTTCTCTGAGAGCTTCATAATTACTTCCGCCAGCTTGGTCTTCCTCATCATAGTCGTGGTCTGGATCTTCCTCCGCTTAAGTGTCTTGCACTTCTTGACCACTTTGCCACTAAGCTTGGCATATTTACCAGCCCGCTGGGTGTAAGAGTCAGAATTTGTCGACGACGAGTCTGACAACGAGTCTGAAGAAGAAGACTTACTCTTCTTACTCTTCTTAGACTTCTTCTTACTTTTCTTCACCAGCGGCTTCTTCTTACAGGCCCTGGTGAACTCATCCCCATCAGAAGAATATTCTTTCTTTTTATGCTTGCGTTTGCGTGGAACCACAACCACTTCTTCCGGTGAATCATAGTCCGAGGACTCCTGATCTTTGGACACATCCTCCCAATCGGAGTCTTCCAAAACTTGCGCAGGCTTAGCAGCCTTAGTAGTGCACAATCTCCTCCAACTTGAGTTGGACAAGCCGCATCAGTCACGCATCTAGGTCAGCCGGGCCGGGCTCAGAGCTCCCCTGCCTCCTCAGAATCCCTTTGTTCTGGTGACCTTTGCACCCGTACCAGTGGTGACAGGGCTTCATCTTCACTGAGCTTCCTCTGCTTCATAGCCATAGCTGGGAGTCTGCAAAACACCAAATCCAAAGGTTAGGTATTATTCAAGGTGAAAACCACACAATTAAATAGAGCATCATAAAACCAAGTCTGCACCATGGTGTTAATTCCATATTTAAACCATTTTTGACATATGCGTGTGGGAAATTTGTAGTATGGACAACCAACCGAAACCAAATGAGGGGTCGGGACCAGTGTAGCGATCCCTCCCACACTCTCTGTCCCGTAAACTTCTACCACCTGTGGATTTCATTGCCAACAAGTTGAGGAAAATACTACGGACTCAGAGGTACACCTAAAACAATTGGGGAATCTTAACGAAACCCAGGAATAAATCCTGACGATGTAAGTGGCTCCTGCCAAACATCTCTCCGTTCGACAATGGCCAGCATACAAAACAATGGCTGCATTGTTCTAATGATGTTGCAACAGATCATAATTAACTGTAAAACAGTAAATATTCAATGAAAATTTACACAACCTTTGTATATGTGAATGCTAACATGAACTACCATAACATCGCCAGTTAAAGTGGTACTAACCTGGTTGGTTTAGTAGTTAATGTAGAAAACTGCCAGAGCTACTCAACAAACATCCTCCCATTGTGAGTAGATTATGCTAATTGCTGGACCCGGATGTGCTTCCTTCTCCCTGGACTACGAATAGCCAGAGGCGTAGTACCGAGGCAATATATATATATATATATATATAGTTGAGCATTGGCCCCGGGCAGGAGGTGGAGCGGTGCATGCTGGTACCCCACCCCTACCGGGATAGGGGAGGGGGGTGTATGCAGGACACTACAAGCATTATTATATGTGATAAAGGGTTTATCATTATCCATATATATATTTAGCAGTGTCACTCCCCCATGCCGGCTTGTCGATACAAATAGTGGATGTTCACGAATGACAATTGGTGCAATGCGCTGCAGTGAATGAGTGAAGCCTCTCTACCCAAGTCTGAGTGATAAGGCTCCACTTCCAGGGAACAATCAAGGTCGCACAGCAGGCATACCCCTGTATATACTATAGGGCACTGTCTAGTGGGCAGGGGGTCAACTAAAGTTATCTACAGATAAGTTCTTTGTGTGTTCATCCCACGGTTCTTTGCCCTCTCATAGTAATGGCGAGACCCAGGCTAGATAGCAGTAAGTGTACTTTTTAAGTCATTGGTTTGACTTTACGAAGGATTTGCCCAGGGTTCGAACCCAGGGGTTCGAATCCCACGACCTGCCACAACGGGAGGTGGAGTTAACAGTTAAGACAGTTGTGGGTGTAAAGTCCCCACACATCCTCTATTTGCCCGCAAACCACCAGCCTGCCAGCAGTCACGCCACAAGAGTTCATTGTTGTTCCATTCAGTTTATTACTACCCATATATATATATATATATATATATATATATATATATATATATATATATATATATGTGGATAGTGATGAACCCTTTATGTGGGGTGGGTGGGGTGGGTGGGGTGGGTGGGAACCCCATCATGCACTGCTCCGCTGATATACAAGGTTGGTTGGTTGGTTGGTTGGTTGTTGGAGTTTTATGTCCTGGCAACATCGAAGGTCACATCAGGATATACAAGGAAACTATGGGGATATATACATGTACACTATTCACCTGCAGTTCCTCTAATGTAGTCCAACCTAATATATACTACACCTCAAGAGCCTAGTTCCCAGGTCTGTCACGGCGGCGCCACCTGCGAGTGGGCATTTGATCCCTTTGTCCATCTACCCAGCCCTCTCCCTGATTATTGATCATATACGACCATTGGCATCACCACGTGCCGTCCTACGTCACTAACCACTACCTTTTAGAGGATCCGGGAAATGTTATATGATATATTTGTCATAATATGTAAGATACGGATTTATTTCTGGAAGTATAAGCAATGCTTTATAATATGTCTACCCACAGCTTCCAATATTGGCAATTCTCATTTCCAATTGCATTTCTATTAAAAGCTTTTGTAGCATTACTTAAAATTGCATTTTCAATGACTCCTATGAAAGTATTATTAATAATGTTGGATTATTTTCCTGCACTGGCTCTTATATAGTCAGTTCAGAAGTTATGCTACATTTTGTCAGCATTGTATGTCTTGGGGATATCGAACAAGGATACTGCAAGTGCTTTTCTACAAGAACACTTTAGGTGATGCAATTTTAAATATCATTTTAAATCATCATACAGTATCCAAGCATAGCGTTTTGAACCAGTAAGCGCTATTTTCACGATTCGTATCATATATATTTGAAATATTCACATCAATATGATAAATCAGTACACTCTGTAGCAAGGAAGGATGCGGAGCTAAGTATCACAGGATACTTTCATAGCTTTCTGTCATATGTTATATATAAAACAATAAGTGGGAAATATGTTGATAATAGTCTTTTATTTTTGTCACCCAATAACATGATGGTGTTGTTTATTCACCATACCCTCCCTGGACATTCCAGATGCCAGAAATATACCGGGCCTTTTCACATTGTAATGTAAATATCAATTCGCTTTGACATACTATATATATATATATGCTATATATCCTTATAATCATATACAATGATCTATATACTTATAATCATAAACCAAATTCATAACTCTCCAGCAGTTTTTAGTTAATTGCAGTGCATAGCGATTCAATACATCACAACTTCGTTAAATGTATGTATTAAAATTACACATCAGAGGTTGCATTTGAACTACGCAGAGTATTATACAGTTATCTATCATTTTAAATCATCATACAGTATCCAAGCATAGCGTTTTGAACCAGTAAGCGCTATTTTCACGATTCGTATCATATATATTTGAAATATTCACATCAATATGATAAATCAGTACACTCTGTAGCAAGGAAGGATGCGGAGCTAAGTATCACAGTCTTTGCATCGCCTAAAGTGTTCTTGTAGAAAAGCACTTGCAGTTTATTTCTGAGCAGTGACATCCATGGGAATGGTGTGATCACTGCGACATGTTTAACAAATATCCTCATAGATGGCACTCTGACTGTCACGTGCAGGCAACGACTGACGGCCCTGATCGTAGATGTTCTGGGCCACCGGGATGCGGGATCCTAAGGTGGTGGCAAACTCTGTGACCGGACTTCGGGAAGTTGGGAGTATGGAGAAGGTAGCAGGCCGTGGAACCACAAAGACGTTGTTCTGGTGCACCGGGGTATACTGACCACGACGATCCATTGTGATTGGCACGTATACAGACTGGGGGTGGTGAACCGGAAGGAAGGACTTCTCACACTCAGGAATTGCAGGCTCCTCAAAGTGGGGACTCTGGGTTTGTTGGGAGTTGTATTTGGCTTGTGCGCACTGGGCTCTTATGAGTGACAAGAGTCCAATCATGAACAGAAAGCTAGATACAAATCCAATGCATACCAGTATAGTGAAACTAGCAAAACTGTCTTTAAAGGAAGTAACAAACAGATAACCTGCTGTAAAGAGTTCATTGTTGTTCCGTTCAGCAGTGCAGTTCTCAACATTGCCGATCCATTCATTGCCAGAGCAGACAAGTTTGGATGCAGCTTGTGAGAAGTTGCACATCACAATGGCGGTTTTATCTTCGATCTTCACAAAGGCATTTGAAGGAGCCTCGAGTGTGGGGCAGCCAACGATCTCATAGTGGAGCAGATACTGGTGAGAGTGAGATGGTTTCTCTGCCAGTGTGATGTCAACCACATTGCTGTCAGAGCTGTAGATGAGGTGGTTCATCTTGAACTCTCCACCGCAGATTTTGATTGGTGCTTTACTACTGTCAGATATGTACCCATAGATAATACACTTTGGTGTAGTATCAGTGTTACTGTCTTTGCTGAAAAAGTCATAGAGATACATATTTACAGTCTGGCCAGGCTGTGCCAAGATCTGATGTGGACATACATAATCTTTAGTGTTCATATGTGGCTTAGCAATATCACCACTCTGAGCTATCAGAAGCAGATTATCGCAGTTGTCAACATTTGACTTGGCAACTTTGACACACTTGTAGTCAGCTTGGAGATAGCTGACTAAGTCCTTGGGACAGGGAGAAGCGGCAAACATCACAGCATCAGGAACATTGACACTACAATATTTCTTTCCAGAGCAACGGGTGTGCATGATATCACTGACATCAGCAGAGCAGCCAGCAAATCCAAAGTCCTGTGGCTGACAGCGGCCAATACCCATGCGGCCATAGTGGGCTTCTGTAATCATGATGACTTCATCATCCTGACACTTTGCCTCAAATGTCTCCCACTGGCAGACTTCCTTCAACCCTGCAAGAAAAAACATAACCATTTGTTAGTCAAGTCGAAGTTATAATGCATTACATTGTGAAACATGGAAGACTAATCAATTGCTTCAGAACTATGCATCAATATCAAGAAATACAATTAGACTCGCCTGTGATAACTATAATAAACACAGCAATATCTGATTAGATTTCCAAAAACACGAAAAGGAAGTGTTCAGAGAGTGACTTTAACGTTTGCATTGGTTAGCGTGATTTGTAAGGATCCTTACCTGAGGCAGCTGTGACTGTGAGCACCAGTACGAGGAGAGCAGTAGTCACGGCCATTGTGCGGGCTGGGTAGAACTAAGATGGTTACTGCTGATAGACGGAGTAGCTATAAGCAAATCCTCAATGGAAGGTGCTTAAATTCCAGCTCTGCTATTTGCAGTCCTGCTGCTACTGAGTGCCGTATAGCTGAGTTCCTGCTGCTTGTTGCTTGTTGGCCCCTGTCAACAACTTCTGTTTTCTCCTGCTCGACCTGCCTGCTTTTATACCGGCTGTCACCTGCGGGTGCTGCGGGTGCTGCGGCTGTTGAGGCCTGCACCTTCCCTGTAAGGGGCAAAGTCCGGCACCAAAGCTCTGACGACAGCGGGACGCTGCCCGCCTGCTGCCGACATGTCCACTTACCGCCTATTTGGGCGGCGGGCGCCGGGCCGCATACGCACAGCCTGCTACTTGATGCCAGTTACCAGCTAATCGCGTCCGTTTTAGAAACATGGCGCCTTGCCGACCGAGCTCTAATGTCAGCTTCTCTTGTTGACTGGGAGATCAGTAAACACGGCCAGCTCTGGGCACCTGCTCGTTAATTGTTGACAGATGTTGTGTAGACGGCTATTAATAATGCTTCCACATAAGGACTTGGTCGATCTAGCCACTCAGTTCGAAGGCCTCATTTGCTGGAGGTGCTATTTCTGTATGCTCCATGAAGGGATCTTTCACAGAGCAAGCATTTCCTGACATAGAACGGCATAGATGGCGCTGGTGCATGACTACCTTGTTTACTGGGATTTAGTTGTTTTCACAAATACCAAGCCTAAGGTTGTTTGTTATTGTTGTTAGGACAAATGAACCTGTGAGTTATACAGGTTTTCTATCACCCGGTCTGCTGTTTATGAAGACGAGGGAGGCGCGATGAGGAAGGCCGATATGGTACCTCACTGAAATTTGCCCTACTTAATAACTCGATTTCCACTACCACTATTACCACCTGTACTACTAGTAATACTTGTGATTACCAAACAAGTGACCTGACCATTCGGTTTTAATCTTTTAATAGCAATCTATATTGGTATTATATTGCGGCATTTAGCTCTTTCGGTTCATTGTCACCTACAATGTCCGACGATTTATAGCCTATTATGGGATGTAAAGAGACACACCAATACCATTATTACCTCTTTAAAATAAATGTGAGATTGCTTTCAGGATTTATACAGCCATGACCTTATTTCTTCCCCCATACTCCTTATGCAGATATATATTCTTTGGGTGATTAATAACAAATTAATAAATACCAATTTCCAACTATATTAACCGAAGTAATATTTTTGACCTGGAACATTGGAACAGCAACATTAAAATAGGTAGCTTTCCTATTTACGTTTCCACAGACTGTACAACATTGCGACACATGTCATGTGATAGTATCAGGGCAACATCTGACGCTAAAAGACACAATTTACATCAGTCTTCCCTAACATTCATCACTCTGGCTCCAATATGCCTCCATTCCCTTCTTAAAATCTAAAAGGCTGACATAAAATATAATACTTTGCTGAGTGAGAACACATATAATTCAACTCATGTGCCTATTGTCTCACCACAGCTGTATTTGAGAAGGTAATTGTAATCTTAATTGATTGCGGAATGGACTATTCCCCCCTATTGGAATGAGGGCCTGCTCCAGAAGGTACTCCCACCGCAACCCCTCCCCTCTGGGCACTATCAGGTGTCTCTTGTATTGAAGGGAAAATCATATCCCACATATTCCAGCATTGAAGCACCTGAATCCCGCCTGGAGCCTGCCTCGGAACGCCCACAAGGCACCCCTTTCTGGGTCACGTGGTGCATTACAGCGGCGTTGGTAGCGGATCGGGTTGAGATTACTGCACTCGCCACGAGCCACGAATATCCGCAACTTTGGGGAGACTACAGGCTGTCCAAAAGATTTCCCACGGTTAACCCGAAGAAATATAGCGAAGACTAATTTGAAGAGGACTTAGAAATGAAACACCAATTGGACATAATATAATAAAGTTCTGTTCGTAGCAGAATATGGTGCTTACAATTGCATAGTCCGATGGTTTTGGGTTTCTGTCCTTTTTTTGAGACAAATATATAAGATTGATCAATAGTATCTACATTACTGTAGTTTGAAATAACTTTTATTTTAAATGGCAAAGTTTTGAAAAGCATGCCAAAACTCTGACACCACAGGCTTCTGCAGTAACAGGTTCTATTGAATTGACTCAGCATTCCTTTATATGCAGAAACAAATGTTCAATAAGTGCATCACTGTCTAAATTAGATATGTAGAATTAAATATAGATAATTGTTTCGGTTTTGAAAATTTGATATTCATCGGACTATGCAGCTTTATATAATATGTACTTGTTTTTAATAGTTTTAGGAAGGAGTATTGTGAGAAGTATTTACTATGATGTACTTAATTTCATCCAGTTTCAACCGACATCGTCTGAGCAAAAACAACAAGAAAACTGTTTTATAATCAATATAACCTTTTTATTTTCAATGACACAACGGTGCTGTTTATAACCGTACCTTCTCTAGACATTCCAGATGCCAGATACCAGGCTTTGCCATATAATATATCAGTGTCGATCATCTACATTGTACGTTGACAGTTTATATAATTGCTTTGCTATCCAATTGCTGAAAACCAACAGTGATGGGATGGTAGCATAGTCCTGGACATTGCCTTAAGAACTAGCATGCGATATATGCTACTCTATGTCCATCCTTTGGTTATAACGAATTCCTGATGCTTTTCACTTGCAGGTATACACAACCTTCTGCTATCATTCGACGGCAAACGGGAGTTCCGATACATTGTTCATCTCATGTAAATATAGTGCTGGTTAAACTAGGCAAATATGCAACTATGAACATGTCAACCGCAGGGGTTATCCACGCGGGAACAGAGGCATGAGAACATTCAATTAATCAAATTGAGATCTCCTAGCCTAAGAAAGAAGCGATTTCTTTTACTGAAAGAGTAGAGCTTTTATAATAGTGTTCATGCTGAATAAAAGCGATTCAATTTGTAGAACTAAAACATAAGATTGCAACCACACATTATTGTTCATAAAGAAGTAATCAAGGTAGTAACATGACTATCAGGTACACAGGTGTAATGTTCCTGTTCGGTTCAGGTTGATAGGTCAGATTTGACTCAAGTGTCATTTAAGCGAGATTGTTGTTGGTTGTGGAGATGAGGCGACCTAACACATATCACTAGCATCATCTATCATGATGAGCTTCTCGCGCCCCAATGTGTGGCCCAGGGCGACCAGGTCGTGAAGATGGTGGCTGCAGTTCTGTCCTTCCACCTGGTGGCCGGCGCGGAGAGGGCCGTACGTGTTCTGGTTGATAGGAACATGGCTTCCCAAAGTTGTGTGGTACTCCGGCAACTCGAGACGGGACGCATTGTAGGCGGGCAGTGCGGTTTCGTACAGGTTGCTCATGTCCAGGTGGGTGTTTGTGTCCAGGGTGTCCGGTACGTATACAGGCTGGTATTGATCAACAGGCTTGAATGACTTCTCATTCTGAGGGAGGGCAGGCTTTTCAATGGAGGTCTGAGGGAGCTCAGAGATCTGTTTGGCTTTGACACACCGTGTCTTGATGAGTGTTAATAGTCCGATGCCGAATAGAAGCCCACAGATCAGTCCAACACAAACTACTGCAAATGTACCAGAGTTGGCAACAATGTCATGGAGTGAAGTTATAGATAGGGACTGTGTCATGAAAAAATCAGTGTCAACGCCAGTACAGTTCTGGATGTCTCCAACCCACTCATTGCCAGAACAGACAAGTTCTGAAGCAATGTGTGAGAAGTTGCACATGACAACAGCGGTGTTTTCTTCAATCGTTATCCAGGCATTAGGAGGAGCGTGAATTGCAGGACAACCAACGACTTCATAGTGGAGCAGGTAGTGGTGGGAGTGTAATGAACCCTCAGCCAGCATGATATCAACTATGTTCCCCTTAGAGCTATAGATGAGCTGGTTCTGGCTGAACTCTCCACCACAGATCTTCATTGGTGAGGTACTGCTCTCTGAGACTTGGCCATAAGTGATGCACCCTGGTTTGATCTCAGTGTTGCTGTCCTTGTTGTAAAAGTCATAGAGGTACACATTTACAGTCTGACCAGGCTGGGCCAAGATGCGATGAGGACAAATAGATCTTCGAGTGTTAGTTAGTGGCTTTGCAATGTCACCATGTAGTGATGTCAGAACATGATCATCACAGTTATCAACATTAGATTTAGCAATTTTGATACAGGTATAGTCTGCTTGTAGGTAGGTGACCAAGTCCTTTGGACAGGGTGTGGCAGCAAACATAATTGGATCAGGTATTGGAACGCTGCAAGCTTGGCGTCCAGAACAACGTGCATGCATAATATCCTTGACATCAGCAGAGCAGCCAGCAAATCCAAAGTCCCTTGGCTGACAGCGACCAACACCCATGCGACCATAATGGGCTTCTGTAATCATGATGACTTCATCTTCTTGACACTTTGCCTCAAACGACTCCCATTGGCAGACTTCCTGCATTCCTGTAAGAACAAGTGACAACACCTGTGTCAATCACAGTGCAATATAAACAATGGTAAATAAATCAAAACTTGATATGTGTCAAGCCCACCATTTAATTCAACCAATAATATGTCCTAAGAGAATCTATCTCGTCCTCTTTTATCCTCTAGAAACAGTCCAACAAAATATATATCTTGAAATTTCAATAGCCCCTTTGTCGACAGGTAAACTCCAATAACCAAAATATCAGAATAATCGATTTACCCTACAATTGATTGCCAACAATCAATTATAAAATGCCCAATATATTATTAAAGCACTAAAGGATAATTGCCGTAATCTATTACTACTGCTGAACATTATGAACAGATACATTCAAATAGGCCTGCTAGGATAAAACCATGGCCAGCTCCAAATACATATGACGGAAAGGGCTTACTTGCACTTGAAGGAGCATATTCACATTCCAGATAATACAATTTTTCATCATGTAGACTATAGTCATGTTGAAGTCTTTATTTCGCAAAAGAGGCGCTTTTTTAAACCCCACAAATGGTTCTATTATTCAGTTAAATAGCTAATAATTCCATGTTCATTCGAAGGGGATAATCGACATAATTAGACATATTTTCTTTTATGAAAGTGCCATTAATAAATTATTTGATCTAAAGTTAGGTAAGGTAGGATATCTGTATTGTAGGCGATATTGTCGCAGCGTGTAATAGTTATCATTATGTGACTTCCAATTTGGATTACATAATCCAATTTAACACAGTAGGTATCAGAATGTTCATGCAACCATTCGTTTATCAAGAAAGACTGCAGTGCGGGTTATTTGTTTCGTTCTTTGAAGTCTATGCAGAATATTAACACCTATAGAATAGATCTAATCAACATGAATATGAACATATATGTGCGGTTTGACTGAAGACAGATTAAGAAAATACGAATTTAGCATAGACTGAATAACAACTGATATGGTAGATTAACTACAGAATGCAGACTGGAAATAGATGGAAATTAAACTGAGTTTGAAATGAATATGGAACGAGAATGAACTGACAACGGAACGAGTATGAACCGAGTATGGGGTTCAACGCGGTCAAGGCTTTTTAATCCAGACTGTTTTGTTTCCAGCACACATTGTTAGGTTAGTGCAATTGTAAGGTAAACAACTTTGACCTTGATCACCCAAGCATTGACTGACAGAAATCTGTTCTGCGGATGTTTTGGTCAGAGAGTGAGATTTACAGATTAACCAGTGTCAGCCTAAATTTGACAGACTTAGCCTGATTACGGACTGATTAGTACCATGGTATATAGTAAGAACAATAATGAGAATCGACAACATATACAGAGTTAAGTTAAAACAAAAGAACATATTTTTTCTGAGCATAACCTTGATTAGATTAGGATATATAAATACGGAAGCCAAACTAACCCACGACATAAGCTTACAAGACAAAAGCTCATATCCTTAATGAAAAACGAGGCAAAAGCTCAAAAGCTTTAATCAGAGGTGTTACCAGAGGCAGTTGTTCTCACCTATCACACCTCATTTCACACCTTCTGAATCACACATATTAGGTATGTGACTAACAATTAAAAAAAAAATTAATGCAATTGTATAGACCTATTTCAATGTTTACTAACATTGCGTATGCGCGCGCAGCTTGGCTGCAGAATGAAGGCACACTGCCATTGAGTTGGCCGTTACGCGCAGTGAAAAACGTCAGTTTTATTCAAAATTAATAGAAATGCAGAACCCTAACCGTATCAACTTAATATAATCTTTTTGTTAAATATATTTTCTATATGTGTTCCAAGCAGTTTGTGTCTAGGTGGTGTGGTTTTAGAAATAGTTAACATTTTCTGTATGAAGATTGCTCACGGCCATTGACAATGCATTGAGATTGCTGGTACGCGCAGTGCAAAATGTCAGTTTTATTCAAAATTAATAGAAATCCAGAACCCTAACCATATCAATTTAATATAATGTTTCTGTTAAACATGTTTTCTATATGTGTTCCAAGTGGTTTGTGTCTAGGTGATGTGGTTTTAGAGATATTTAACTTTTTCTTTATGAAGATTGCTCATAGCCATTGAGTTTGCAGTGTGACACTGTGTCGTCCTGCAGCCAAAATGTATGCGCAGTGACCTAGATACGTATGCTGACGTCATATCAAATAGGTTTATTATACCTGGTACCATTGGAAAGAACTGTTAATTACTATTAAAATGGACTTAAATGTTGATTATAGGACAAGAAATATGAAGAAAGTTATTCAAAGTTGACAATCGGGGTAAATCTTTGTCCTTTCTTTTAATGGAAAACAAAGAAAAACCTGTGACTAGTCCTTTAAGAAATACATTAAAAAATAATCCAGTTGATTATGCCTATATGGCATTTACATGTATATCTATATAATCAAAAAAATATCAATTGGTGTGAGCCTTTGTCTCTTTTTTTCCAGTAAGGGTGTGATCGAGCTGATGTCTTATGAGCTTTTGTCTTGTGAGCTCTTGTCTGCGCACCAAGCCAAACCGTTGTTCCTGTAGTGATTATAAAAACTGATGCTAATAATCAGCAAACTGAAAAACAGCAGCCAGTTGACTGTGTCTAAATGGAAACTCTATTTGCAAAACACTTAGTGTTTCCAAACAAGTAAAACCCACTTTATCCTGTTTTAACAATTAACATAATTTCAACACACGCACATCCCGCAGTAATATTGAAAATTGATAGCTCCAAAATAAAGTGGTTGACTGTGATTTGAAGTAACTATGTCAACTATGTGTGGTGTTCTCTCTGGCGGAGTGGTTAGAGTGTCTGACATTTTCTAGGTTGGACTCCTAATCTGAATGTAAGTGGTTCGATTCCCCATGCCCCCACCTCTGCCAATTTGGATTTCCACTGCTGTGTATAACTTACAGCATCATCAAAGGCCAGTTGCTCTCATATCATGTCTATGTGGTGTGGGAGGTTCAAAATCCCTTGGGTCGGTAAAAGTGTAGGCTCAGGCTTTCTATCGACAAACTGTCTAATGGTGAAAACAAGTCTATTCAGACTTATCTATGATAGGCAGTATAAATCTTCAAGACAAAAAAGAAAAAACATGAATGGTAACCTTTCCAAAGACCATTCACTTAGTTGTGCTGCATTCATCTATTTGAAATAAGATATATTACTATTTACCTTGAGCTGCGTTGACTACAGAGATGAAGAAGAAGAGGGTAGCGGTGTACATCAATGTGGCAGCCATTGTTGCCGTCGAGTGCTGAACGGATGGTTTTCAGGCAGTGCTGTTATCTTTCTGCGGGTGTCACTCCACTTATAATAATACCTGTATGGTAATTGCTGTGAATATAGCTTATGCAGTCCTAGTTGATATTCAATAAGTTACAAGCAGGTTGTACGTCGTACAGGCAACTCTGGTATTGAGTTAGCGAGCGACAGTTAGACTGCAATACTGTAAGCTGGTGCTGCTTGTTGGAAGCATCAACAGGGTCTGTTTCGACTCTGACAACCTCCTGCTTTTATAGCACCGCGCATGTGCAGGTGCTGGAGCTGCTGCGACTTCCTGTCCCATATAAGGCACACGGCTTGGCGGAAATACCTAGTCCTAGTGCAACAAAAATACATCGGCACCTCCCATTGCTGTACGGTTAAGGCTAGCATTTCTCTGCTGCCGCTGCTGCAGTTTCTAATAACAGTGTGCAAATAACTTGCCTTTTCCGGAGTTAGCTATTTCTTGTGTTAAGTCGCTCCCTCAAACATCTGTACAGATGGGCACATCCGGTGGAGAGCCTGATACTGCTCATGGAAAAGCTTCACGAATTAAGTCATCTCTTGTTACATTTACCACATCACTGGTTAACCAGTACACATCTAGCCCTACCTGTAAACTTGGCATACAGCTGCTTGGTTAAAGTAATGTATACAGTATCTTTCCACACTACCTGTCACCTAACATGGCAATCCCGCTCCAGGCTAGCATTCATGGTGAATTTGCTTCTATCTCCTGTATCCATTCCTGAACAGTTTCGAATACACGATTTCCGCGATGCATGCGCAAAGGGTAATCCAGACTGGACTTGTGGGTCACACATCTATGGAAAGGCAATTGAGGCTCTGTTAACACTGGCTTCATATTGAGCAACTGACACAGTCTTTTCGGCACAAATGTGGATTTATAGAGAAAACATACTTACCAATTTTTAATCATTTTTGATAATTATAGCTGTATCCTATTGATTGATTGATTGAAAAGTTTGATTGTCAGTATAAAACAACACAGTGACACACTGTTGACCCACAACACAAGTGTCATTGCCTATCACCATGTGTCATACTCGTCACGGAAATCGTTTATTGTATGAAACTAAGGGGTAATCCCAAGTTCACCGGAAGTTAGTCCTACACATTGTGTTATGTGTGTGTACCACACAGTGTGTTATGTATGTGTACCACACATCGTGTTATGTTTGTAACACACAGTGTGTTATGTGTGTGTAACACACAGTGTGTTATGTGTGTATCACACAGTGTGTTATATGTGTGTACTACACAGTATGTTATGTGTGTAACACACATCGTGTTATGTGTGTGTACCACACAGTGTGTTATCTGCATATACCACACAGTGTGTTATGTGTGTAGGTGTGTTATGTGTGTACCACACAGTGTGTTATGTGGGTGTACCACACAGTGTGTTATGTGTGTGTACCACACAGTGTGTTATGTGTGTACCACACATTGTGTTATGTGTGTGTACCACACATTGTGTTATGTGTGTACCACACAGTGTGTACCACACAGTGTGTTATGTGTGTGTACCACACAGTGTGTTATGTGTGTACCACACAGCATGTTATGTGTGTGTACTACACAGTGTGATATGTGTGTACCACACAGCGTGTTATGTGTGAACCACACAGTGTGTTATGTGTGTACCACACATCATGTTATGTGTGTAACACACAGCGTGTTATGTGTGTAACACACAGTTTGTTATGTGTGTGTACCACATAGTGTGTTATTTGTGTACCACACAGCATGTTATGGGTGTAAGACACAGCGTGTTATGTGTGTAACACACAGTGTGTTCTATATTGCATTTATATATAAATATGCCTTACATAATGAGATTATTGATTCTTCAAGATTACAAAGGGTTAGGCAAATATATATATATATAAATCTTAGTTTTAAATCAACACGCCCATATTTCTCCCAAATTGATTTTGATCTTGTGAACTACCATGCTATGTGTGGTTATGTCTTCGTAGTAAGCAGAATACCAATTATGGAATGGGAGGGTCTGTGACTCACAGAAAGGACTAATTGGTCAGTGTGAGACTGTTCAATGATTAACATCCGAGCTGCAAGGTTTACTTGAAGCCAAACTATTACTATTCTTGCCAACAACTGTGGAAGTCCATAAACACTGTTTTGTTTTGTTAAATCAATTTAATTAATTTCAACCTGCCACAAGTGTCTCAGCTCTAGTTAATTGCGTAATTTAGCCCAAATCTTGAAACTGTTCTGTTAAATGACACAGTAGTGTGGACTTACTGTGAGTTAGTGGTGTTGTCTGTGGTGGAGTGGTTAGAGTGTCTGACTTTTTTCTAGGTCGGATGCCTGATCTGAGGGTCAGTGGTTCGATTCCCTGTGCCCCCCCCCCCCACCTCTGCCAATTTGGATTTCCACTGCTGTGTATAACTTACAGCGTCATCAAAGGCTGGCTGCTCTCATACCATGTCTATGTGGTGTGGGAGGTTAAGAATCCCTTGGGTCGGTAAAAGTGTAGGCCTGTCCTTTCTATCGACAAACTGGCCACAGCAGGAGCGTCCACATCGCGGCCCTGGGAATCAGCTATCTGATTGCAAATCCTGCTACCACCATCCACCACCGAGAGCATGTCCCACGAATAAAGATCATACCTCTGCTCAAAAATCCCTTGAGATAACTGGTGGAAGGACACGATGAAGAACTGTGAGTTTGTTTCTAAATGTATGACGTATGTTCTGAGAGTGTACTGCTAGTTCTACCGAATAATATAACATCTAATTGATTAGTGAATGTTACAACTGCATGTACTTATTTGGAATGCTTATCTGGTAGTCGAACGTTGCTGCGGTGAAATGTTTCCATGGTAGTTTAATACAGACACTAATGTTTTGTATTTGAATATTTTATATTTTATACTTAGTATAGCTAATAGTAGCAATAAGCAAATGTGCAGGTTTTCATAAGGAAGTAAGACATAAGAAATATTTGTGCAAAAGTAAACATTTATTTTGTTCATAGGATGATGGTGCTGTTTATTCACCATACCCTCACTGAACATTCCAGATGCCAGATACCGGGTTTCTACATAGTTTGTCTTAGTACATATATATCTCACTGAACATGTTGACAGTGCACAGAAAATTAATATTATTAGAGTTATCCAGTAGCTCCTTTTCACATAAATCACATTCTTATTTTGCTCAATGAATCAATAAGCATAGACACCTTTTGGAACGGATTCCATATATAATTAAGCTAACACTATATATGTATAGTTCCATAGCAACTAAGCATTCGTTGGAGGAAAGAAATACACTCATTGCATTGTCAAACAATGCGTTCCATGACACTCATATAACATGAATTAGATTAGTGTATTTAGAAATACTGAACTAGTAGGTAGTTTATATATATATTACAGTGTTTAAGAAGGTTAAGTTGTTATGGATATCACTCTGATCAAATATCATCATGCCAAATGAAGGCAGCCTAATGACATCATGATTGAGATATCCATAACGAGAAGCAAAACGCAAAGCCAGGTACATGCTTTCCTGTCAAGACTTTGAATAACTAAATTTAACACAATGGAGAATTGTCCATAGTGATGACATTGTCTTGGTCTAAGCGCAGTCCTGTGATATTATAGATGGAGTGATTGTGGGCATTAATTGGTTCTACACGATTACCACCAAGAGGACCATATGTATTGTCAATCATGATGTGATGAGTGCCTCGGAGCACAGACAGAGCATTTTGCCGTGGAACTTCATACAGATTGTTCTGGTGCACAGGAGCATGCTGTCCATTGTTGGTCATGGTTATGGGCACATACACAGGCTGGTACTGGTCAACAGGCATGATTGACTTTTCATTCTGGGGAAGAGCAGCTTTCTCAAGAAGAGAAATCTGAGGGAGCTCCGTGATCTGCTTAGCTTTTGAATGATGTGCCTTAATAAGTACTAATAGTCCTATGCCAAACAACAGTCCGCATATCATCCCAACACAGATAACAGCAAGCACCCCAGAGTTAGTAACAGCATCTTTGATTGAAGTTATAGATAGGGACGCTGCCATCAGAAGGTCTGTCTCAACAGCAGTACAGTTTTGAATGTCCCCAATCCAGTCATTGCCAGAGCAGACAAGCTGAGAAGCAACATATGAGAAGTTACAAATGACAACAACAGTGTTATCCTCAATCTTCACAAAAGCATTGGGAGGAGCCTGGATTGTGGGGCAACCAACAACTTCATAGTGGAGCAGGTAGTGTTGGGAGTGAGATGATCCTTCTATCAGCGTGATGTCAACCACATTGCTGTCAGAGCTATAGAGGAGGTGATTCTTCTTGAATTCACCGCCACAGATCTTCATTGGGGTATTGCCATCCTCAGAGATATACCCGTAGATGATGCACTCAGACATGGCATCAGTATTACTGTCCTTGTTGTAAAAGTCATACAGGTACACATTCACGGTCTGACCAGGCTGGGCCAGGATGCGATGTGGACAGACAGACTTTTTCCGGTATCTCAATGGCTTGGCAATATCACCACTCTCAGCTGTCAGAAGTTGATCATCACAGTTGTCAGTGTTAGACCTGGCAACTTTGACACACTTGTAGTCAGCCTGTAGGTAGGTGACTAAGTCCTTTGGGCAGGGTGTGGCAGCAAACATGATGGGATCAGGAACAGGAATACTGCAGTGTTGACGTCCAGAGCAGCGAGCATGCATGATGGCACTGACATCAGCAGAGCAGCCAGCGAATCCAAAGTCACGGGGCTGACAACGTCCAACACCCATACGTCCATAACGTGCTTCTGTAATCATGATGACCTCATCTTCCTGGCACTTTGCCTCAAACGTCTCCCATTGACAGACTTCTTTTAGGCCTGAATGAATAAACAAGGTGATGGGCATGTTACTTACAATATCTTGAAATTGCGGTAAATAAATAAAAACACGTCATGTAAATGTATAAGAAATAAGTGTTTAACCAAAAAAGTAAACCCTCTATATCGGGTAATATAAACCTCTACTCAGCTTAGATTCTTTATTTAAGTCGACTCCAAATAATATATTTTTATTACAAGTTTTAGCAACTAAAATCAATACTAAATATAAAACACCAGTAGACTTATAGGCTTATAAGCAGTGGTGTAGTGCTGTCGGTACGTGTGGGAATGGCGCTCCTTCACGATTTCAAATAAATCCAGAGCTGCGTTCCCTCAGTTCTTCTTTTAGCATTACACCACTGGCTAGAATCATGCTAATTATATATATATATACTTTTCGCAGCAAGTGATCTATACAAAGACTGAGGAATAAGTACAAAGAACTGCTGGTGGCGGCACCACCGTAGGCGAATGTGCCACAGCAAATCACTCTGAGTCCGTTAATGGACGATAATGGATCATAATAATAATAGGAAAATACCTCATACCGATGATTTATACACGTATATACATATACAAACTATATATATATATATATATATATATATATATAATACAACATTTTACTACCTTAAGCCTACCATGTCTCCAGATAGTTTTAGTGTAGCCTATACATCTTACTAATGCATGAATGCTTAGCGGTATTTCATTCTAATAAATTACCTAATTCTAACTGAAAGGAAAGGTTGTACTTTAAAATAGTTATTATATGAACCATCCAGTAATTAGTTTATACCTAAGTACGTTCTAGTTTTAATGAGTAATGAACCTTACCAGTAGCTGCAGTGGCGGTGACGGTGAATGCAATGATCAGGATGATGCCGGTGTACATCTGTGTGGTGGCCATTGTGGTGTTGTAGAGGTTATGCTGATTCCAATAGCAGTAGAACAATTATAATGTTGCAGACCTCTTGTGTGTTGATTTTAAAGGGACTTGAGAATCCTCCTAACGTCTTGTATATCGATAAACAGTAATGGACATATATATATATATTCCTTGTTTCCGGATGTGATATTTGGAACGGTATTGTTGATAGCCAATCACGTTCAGAAAGCAAGTGTATTGTGCAAGTGGCAATATGTTAATAAGTAGTCGCTAACTCCAATGCTGTAAGTTGATACTGTTCGTTGGAGGTGCCAACAGGTTCTGCCTCACCATGCCAACCTGCAGGCTTTTATAACACAACTCTCCTGTTGGTGCTGGAGCTGCTGCCACTTCCTGTCCCATAAGGCATGTGTCACATAAGGCATTTTCCATATAAAGCATGTGCCTTATATGGGACAATAACTTCATTTTCCTTAGTGAAGCAAAAATACATGGCCGCTACCCACGTTGGCAGCACCAATAAGCCTTCAGGCACCTCGGGTCTGCTGCTGCTTCTAACTAAGCGCCTTTCCCGGGGCTGACTGCTCATCAGCACTATCTCATGATTCATGTGTCAACTGATGCCATCCAGTCGCCAATGACCAGACTGCCGCAGCGTGTGCAGACCTCCTTCTTATGGCATGCTGTGTAACATTCAATAATAGCCACTCATGTTAAGGGTTGTGCTGCAGCTGCTTGTGAGACACAGCCTTCTTCCACCCACCAGTAACTACCCGTTTAGATGTGTATTATAATGTATTATAATAATATAAAGGAACGGGCAATTCTCATTGTTACTTATTGCATATTGTTTATTGTATGATTAATTGTATTTATTATATATATTCGAAGTCGCGCACCCACCCCACTACGGGCCGCGCGATTGTGGCACCAATTGTGTGGTGCGGGATCGGCGCAAACCTAAGCCATTCCAATCTCAATTTTCTTCGGGTGCGGTTCGGTCATGTGAGATCTTGTGAGATCTTCCAGAACTAAGACTTTCCAGCATGCCCTATTGTGATATGTGTGGGTTGTCACATAGAATAGACAAGTGTAAGAAAATGAAGGGAAAGAAGAAAGCGAAGAAAATGCCGTCAACGAGAGCTACCAGACGAACAGCAGTTGAGGAGGTGGAGGGTTCGAGAAGCGTGTCACGTGTAAGGTCACCAGAATTGGTGAGTCGTATGCAGACCCTCAATTTAGAAGACCAAGAAAGGGCACTTCAAAAAGAAATTGCTGACATGTCGCGGGAGGAACGTATAGCTGAATTGCAAGCGCAGCAGGACGAAATGCGAGGACGGAAGGAAGGGCGTCTGCTGGGTTCGACGCCATTGCAGAGGGAAGGACGAGCGCCGGTAACCACCGGTGCAATGGACGCCATTGCGGAACACTCCGACTATGGGTTGGCAAGGGCACGGAGACGGTCAAGAACAAGACGGCAGAGACGAACTCCGTCGGACTCAAGAAGTCGAAGCTCAAGCAGTACAAGAAGGCGACGAAGTAAGTGGAGTCTGAGACGTTATGCGGTGTTAGGGAAAGAGCTAAAGAAATTAGATTGCTATGAACTTGTGACTGCTTCAATAAGGTGGTGTCTCGACATTGAAGGGTTAACGGTCAAAGATTTTCGTGCATTCTTAGAACATATATGTTTCATGTCGTCAAGGGCGAGGCAGAACGACTTCCATGATTCAACACACATAGAGTATGACAAAGATATAAGGAAACTGGCTGAAGTGGAAGGTTTTGCAGCCTTCGGCAGTAAGAACACAGGACTTGGTGTGTTCCACTATGGTATGCACAACATGCGGCAAAGGAAATCAGTTGGCGCGGTGCGAAAAACCACTTCATACACAAAGGACGGTAAACTAGGTTGTTTTAAATGGAATAAGGAAGCTGGTTGTAGCCGTACAGACGACGTGTGTAATTTTGGGCACTGGTGTTCGAAGTGTGGCAGTAAAAGTCACAAGAAATATAATTGTGCGAAAGACTGAACTATGGATGGCGCATTGAACTGCCTACTGCTGCGGCCAGGGTTATTCATCGAGTTGAAAACATTCCAATAACCATTGCATGTGCTACTAACAATGGTGAATTAACAGGGTGCCGTACGGGAAATACTATACGTGACGCACAACGTGAAGTAAGCCAAGTTAACATTGAGAATGATTGTTATCATATTGATAGTGATATAAATGTTACATGTGCTAATACGAATCATGAAACTGAACATAAAGCCAATAATAATAGTCAGTTGTTATCAGGCAAAAATATAGTTGAGGAAATTGAGGAAAAAAGCCAAGTTAACGGGATAATAAATGATTGGATAGAAGCAAGTTATGGAAGTAGTAATGACATGCTTTATGTAGAAACAGTTAAAGGGGAGTACTGTTATTGGAAGTTCCATATCAAAGAGTCCCTCCAAGCAGTTCCGGAAATTATTGATGTCACATATGACTGTATCAATGGTATTTGTAATTGTAAGCATTATATAGCAGGTAACTTAGTGCAGTTAAAACCATGTTGCTTTATAAGTGAAATTTTTTTGAGAGGAGACACAGATCCTGATTGGATGTACATCCTGTGGGGTGTAGTGTTTGGCTTTCACGTAATAAATACGGACTGTGATGCAAATTATGATACCAAATTTAAGAAAATCCGTAATGAAAATTATAGGGATATCATCACGCAAAAATTATTATTTGAATTGGACCAAGAGATAATTTCCCGGACAAACGCTACCCCAATTTGTGTACATAACATATTTTGTATACCAAAACCAGGGGGTGGGAGAGGGATAACAGATTGTAGTCTACCCAAAAAATCATCAGTTAATAATTTCACAGAGCAAGTTGCACTTAAATTTAAATATAACAGTGTTGATAATGTAGTAGATCAGATGATTGAAGGGGACTATTTATCTACAGTTGATTTAAAAGATGCTTATCGAGCAATTTCTATACACCCGACAGATAGAATTAGACAGGGTCTATTATGGGACTTTAATAGTAAACCCAGAAGTAGGCCTGAGTACATGCTTGACAATAGACTATGCATGGGGCTGTCTTTGAGTCCTTTAGTTTTTTCCAAAATATCTGACTTTATAGTTAGATGCGCGAATAGAGAAGAGATATATAAAATAGTAAATTATTTAGATGATTTTTGCATCATATCCCCAAATTTAGAGGTTGCGAAAGAGCAACAAAATAAGTTAATTGCCATGTTGCGACGTTTGGGCTTCTACATTAGCTATAAAAAACTAATTTGACCAAGTAGGACAGTTAGATTTTTGGGAATAATAATTGATATGGTTAACCTAGAATTAACTCTTCCACTTGATAAACTGGAGAAACTAAGGGAAATTCTTAGTTTCTTTAAAAGTAGGAAAAAAGCTTCTAAAAAAGACCTTGAGAGATTAGCCGGACTGTTAGCCCACTGCGCCAAAGTAGTGCGTGGTGGGCGAACTTTTTCTCATCTTGTGTATGATTTATTGAACTCGGTAGCCCAACCGTACTATAAAGTGCGGCTGAATGCAGATTTCAGAGAAGACGTAGATTGGTGGTTAGATTTAGTCAAAAAGTTTAATGGTAAAGCTTTAATGTTAGGGAAATTTGCGCCTATAAGAGCCACATATAGTGATGCTAGTAGTTGGAGTTATGGTGCTATGTATGGCACCGATTGGTTGATAGGTTGCTTTGATCCTGTGCAGGCAGAGTTACTTAAAACAGAGGTGGAACACCATTACTATCAGCATGATAATGGTGTACATACAGCTCACATTAACAAACAAGAAATGTTGGCCGTGTACGCAGCAGTGAAGCGTTGGGCACCTACCTGGGAAGGTGCAGCCATAATGATGATCACAGACAGTGCAACAGTTGAATCAGCAATAAATACAGGACAATCAAAATGTAAAGGAATTATGTATTACCTAAGACGCTTATTTTGGATGTCAATAAAGTACAATTTTGTGTTTACTTCTGTGCATATCGACAGTGAGGTGAATGTAATAACGGATGCCTTAAGTAGATTGAACTCAATTGCAATGGCAAGGGTTATAATTAATGCAGACCCGGAAGGAAGACTATGTTGTAGTAACTTATTTCAGCATCCATTGTCTTTTCAGGACTCGATAAGCTCAAAGAAGAACAAAAAATGTTCCAGATGAAATGCTACGCTCCGAATTCTCAGGCAGCTAGAGCTGTACAAGTAAATAAATATCTATCATTTATGATACTCACTCACCTGTGCCATGTGATGCGTTGCAAATTGCTTTGTATGCTACATGGTTGGCTAGAACCTGTAAATACTCGTCTGTAATTAAGTAACAGAACACGGCGACCTCAGTTTGTGGGCCAATAAAATTTTATTATTATTCTGAATAAAATTGTTTACATCCCAGAATTAATCAATAACATATTAACAACGCATGAATTAACAAATATGTATAAGCAATATGGATCTTAATTAATAAATATCGATCACTCAAAATACTGGTCGAGATCACAGCAGCAGTGTTAAAGGGGGCCTCAGTACTCAGCAGGGAGGGTGGGATGGTAATCAAAATGGGTCTTCTCTCTTCTGTTGATCTCGATCAAGTGACAGTTACAGGGTTGTTTGTTCCAAATAATCACCTTGTAGACAAGGTGACATAATGCAAAGGTAACAGTCAATTATGGCAGGCCGTTTGGGTGCCGTTTCTGTAATAATTACATATGTTGCCAGCAACATATCCAATTAAGTAACAGAACACGGCGACCTCAGTTTGTGGGCCAATACAATTTTATTATTATTCTGAATAAAATTTTTTACATCCCAGAATTAATCAATAACATATTAACAACGCATGAATTAACAAATATGTATAAGCAATATGGATCTTAATTAATAAATATCGATCACTCAAAATACTGGTCGAGATCACAGCAGCAGTGTTAAAGGGGCCTCAGTACTCAGCCAAACAGCGAAGCGAGTGCTGAGGGACCTGCTCTGAAGCTGCGCTTATCCACATAATTAAAAATGCAGGACGAACGCCAGTTGCCAAGCTCTTGGACCTGTTCCAACGGGACTCCAGCTTCCGCACACTCTCTAGCTGCCCCCCGTCTGAGACTGTGGGCCGTAATCTTCTTCCCTTGAAGCCCACACTTATCACCTGCCAGCCTGAGGGCGAGCAGAAAGAGTCGAGCTGTCAAGGGCTCCCCAGAGCACAGCAGCAGGGCTGGACCGGACCTGGAGATTGGAGTTACGGCCTTGTACTGTCTCCAGAGACGCACGGGGCAGCAGATGGAGCTGGGGATTTTTGGCAGCCGTACATAGTAGGTTTGGCTTGGCTTGCGTGTCGTCTTGGTGGATCGGACGCACACCTTGAGTGACCGCTTGTGTATCCGTATGTCTGCACCTATTAGGTAGTGCCCCGGATCACAGGGGGACTCCGAGAAAAATAAATTAGATTGTCTCAGTAATGTAAAATATCCAATTATCAATGCGACATTTAACACTCGGCCATGTGGGCCCATGCTTTTAAAATATCTGAACATCTGTACGACATGCTTTACTTTTAATGGAAACACTTTTGACACAGCCACATTTTTAACATTCAATACCCCTTTCTTTACTAGACCAACACAGTATGAGTCAAATTCCTTAGTTCTTCCCCCCATCATCATAATATATGTTTTTGCGCCGCTGAAATAATTGTTCACCGCACTTGTTGACCGAAAACTACTTGCTAAGTGGGCGAGATACAACATTAGGTCATATTGTTTTGGAGATTTCTTATTAATCTTATAGTTTTTACAGAACTCAGTATATTTATTAAACTGGGCACATTTATTGCGCCATGTCCCTTTGGATAACCCGTTCCTGAAAAGCGTTTGTACAGTGTGGTGCAGGTCAGTGTGGCGAGCTGTGGTCAAAGGCAAATCAAGAAAGACTACAGTGAGACATACAGAACGTGAAGGTATAAGTTAAGAGAAATATTACAATTCGTTATCAAAGACAGAAATATCATGGGTAACACGGATCCGAGCTAAATTTAGCTCGGAGCATAACTTCTTAGATCTGGCGAACGCAGCTTTATCGAAGTAGCTCCGGCTAAGCGCATCGGCCAATACCAACAATTTTCCTGGCTTATGGGCTATCCGAATTTCGCAACTATTGAGCGCGGCAAACCTCCACAATTCACGCGCACACGCACACAGGAAAGGGTCCCTGCCCTTGCCAGTGGAGAGGACCTGCTGTGAGGCTTCATTGTCAGTGTTTACTATGATCAAGAAATTTTCGGGGTGCGGTGGGGTCAGTTCGCGTAATGCAATAATTAAATTAAGGGCTTCTAGTTGGGAAATGTGATAACCAAGGGACAATAATTCTGCTGAATAACATTCAGAGAAAAAACATGTGTCGGAAAAAGCCCCGCCCCCAAGCAAAGACGAGTCACACTCGATCACCCAGTGGTTTTTTGGAAATGGTCGTAATAAAACAAGGCCGTTGGTTGTCTCCGCATAGCGGATGAACCAGCGGACATCACGTACTAAATCAATTGAGACAGTTGTACGACCAACGAAAGGTGCTTCCCTTAAAAATTCTAGCACCCTGTTCATAAAACGGCGAGCTGGGGTCACACACCTAGATATACACTGGAGTCTACCAACCAGTTGTTGTACATTTTTTCTCGTAACCGATGCACCAGATTTCCAAACATAGCATTCAGATATAATATTCAAAAGCTTATCTTTGGGGATGGACAACTCCATCAATGTGGTGTTAACACAGTACCCTAACCATATTAGATCTGTAGTGGGGGGCGTGCATTTGTGGAGAGACAATTCCAGACCTAAATCCGCTAGCAGGGCTACAATGCGGCGATAACCTGTACAGGCCTCTTCGAAATTTTTTGCCACCCCCACGAAGTCGTCCAGATAACATAAAGTAAAGAAACCTTCCCGATTCATTAAGAAAGAAACTGCTTGAGTGGTCCTGGCACAAGCCATGCTGGATGTACGGCACCCAAATGGGAGGGCGATATCAAAATATAATTTAGAGTCAACACTAATGCCAAAAAGGGGGACGCTGAGTGGACATGTCCGAAGCTGTCGATAAGCCCTTGCTAGGTCAATGGACCAGACATAACACCCACGTCCCAGGCGGGTTACTTCCACAGCAACGTCCATAATGCTGGGTAACTTAAAAGAACATCGAATGCCTTGAAAAAACCCTTTAGTTATGCCAGAATTGACACTACGCCCTTTGGGGAAGCTGAGGTCGACGATGATCCTCCTTTCAATGGTATTCTTTTTTGGTCTTGTCATTATTGGGCTGACCTGAGCCCAGGGAGTAAAGGGAGGGCACCCGAATGGACCCAGCAGAGCATTGAAGGCGAGTTCTTTCGACACATACTTTTCGATCCAAACTTTATATTCAGGAAGTTCTTTATGATTTACATAAGTAGGGGTAGGAATTTTATTAACAGCGTAATCACTAGGCCAACCAAATTCCAAAAAATCAACTAACAATTTATCATGGTAACCCTCCAGCAGAGACCTCCAGGCAGGGATGTGTAGGCCTGAGGGGACAGGGATCCTAGCCGCTAGATAGTTGGGCAGTCCGGTATGGCGAACAGTGGTATAAATATCAAAATAACTATTGGCCAAAACTGGCTTAACAGTAGGCCAAAAAGGCAACAACAACGGTTTAAAGTCAAATGGCCCCAATGGGCAAAAAACCTTCTTGGGGACGCGCATTGTTGCTGCGCTGCTCCCATCGGTCAATAAACGAACAGGGGACCATTGAGGTTCACGAGAGCCCGATTGCGTTATGGTATTAATGGCAGAACCCGTTAACGGGGCTGAACATTCATAAACAGACCCATGCTCCTTGGTCGAGAGATCACCCGGGGTCATCACAAGCCTACAACTCGAAGGCTGCAATGCCGGATCGTTCATCAACACTTGAGGAAACAATGGGGACGAAGAAACGACCGATACGATCGGAGAGTCAGTAGTGTGACCAGTAGACAGGACAGGATCGACCCTGAGGTCATTAGGAGCAGTGTAGGCTGGGATTACACTAGAACGGAGGACCGTTAGAGGGGCTGGAACCTCGACCAAGCGATCGACCGGGTGACTGATATGATGATAGATCAGTGATTTAGGACCCGAGAAAGCTATTGGAGCGCCAGAGGGATCCAGTTGTGAAGATGAGGGTAAGGTACCCGTAGGAATACATCGACCGAGCGGGCGATGCAAGAGATCGTTAACAGGTAAACTATGACCAACATCATTAGAATTAAATACTATGTTAGTTAATGGGGGCGCTACAGCTTGGGACCTAGAGGAGTTGTGTAACAACGGCAAGGCT
The DNA here is from genome assembly GCA_030323885.1 of Branchipolynoe longqiensis. Taxonomy (NCBI): domain Eukaryota; kingdom Metazoa; phylum Annelida; class Polychaeta; order Phyllodocida; family Polynoidae; genus Branchipolynoe; species Branchipolynoe longqiensis. The sequence goes on from JASIRB010002456.1 coordinate 37,758, forward strand.
AACTGTGCCGCCTTATCACGACATAAAGGGCTACCCGGATGCACTAACCGTATGGTAGGCGATGTAGTATCTGTATCAAAGGAAACTGTTAACGGCACCTGGGGTGTGGGGGATGTACGCTTACGGCTCTCTGAGCATTCAGAAACGCGTATGTTATCAATAGCAACTTGTATAATATCATGTTCTTGTAACGTGTTAAGAGTCGTCGTCAATGGTGGTACAAGTAAGGGAACCGACATACTACCGGAGACATGATTGACAACGACCCCATCATTGAAAACTTTCTTAGCAACATTATTTACAGACACTTGGACATGTATACTTTCAAACAGATTTTCTTCCACCTGTGGATTGATAGGCAGACCGAACAGATGCGACCCCGTACCTAAAAACCCTGAGTAGTATTAGTTTTTACACCTACCGACGGTTTGAGTGTCGAAGTTCGAGACTTAAACCGACAGTCTAACTCACGGTGATGTGCTTTGTATCCCCTCTTGAATGCACACCATCCACAGATATGACAGTAACGGCGTGGGGGCGAGCCGTGCGATTCTGAGAACCCACAATCTTTCCCTGTGTTCCAAATTGTGCAAATAGGTCCATCAGTTAATCTATCATAGTTATCTCTAGCTTGACGGCTCGCACTGATTGTAGTTTTAGCACCTGTCTTAACAACCCGTACCCCGGTCCCAAATAAATCGCGCTGTACATCTTTAATGGCAGGGTAGTCATCCCAACCCGACTTTAACCGTTTGTCATCTACCATCTGAAAAACCTTTTCAGAAAACCCTAAACAAGTGGACCATTCCCAGCATTCAGCCATCTCTAACAAATCTTGGATGTGTTTCATGATCGGCTCAGTCCACGACGACGGCGTCGCAGCGGACTGGGTCATGCGAAACAACGCCAATAAATACTCATGCCAATTGGCATCCCCTTGTTTTACTCTATTTTTCTTTCCTTCCCTGACTATAAATTTGTGTGGCAGTAATTTATGCTTACCCCGCTTTGCAGCTCGTTTCTTGCTATGGACTGAACGCAACATATCCCGTAATAACTCCTCCCGAGACGAACAGCTTGATGTGTCAGTTGACGAATGTCGACGTTTTCTCCCATGACGTTTTCGGCGCCGGGACGAAGTCGACTCATGGTCACTGTCCGTCCCTTCGTCCTGGTCACTTATCGACAGCGACGAATCGGAAGATGGCGCCACCGGTTTTGGGCGCTTCCTGTGATGCACGGCATCCCGACCTTTGCCGCCATGCATCCGTCCATCGGTAGGTGATGCAGTTCCGTCTTGGGTCTTGTCTCGACGCGAATCCGATTGTAGTATGGCGACTGTTCGTTCCATGGTCTCCAATTTTGCCAGCAGAGAAGCATTGCTCGTCTCAATGAGTCGCACCAGGTCGTCATCTCGTATCCCAGATCTGACCGACTGTTCTGCTGATATCCCTGAGTGTCGACGGGAAGAAGAACTCGCTTCAGCCTTGTCAAGTTCAGAAATTACGAATGGTGTTGACTCCCCGGTATGTAGCAGTTGTTTAGAGAATCTCCCTTTCTTGGTAGGCATATTGTAGCAGTAAATTGCTGTTGAGCTTCTATCAGAACAGATAATCAAAATGGGTCTTCTCTCTTCTGTTGATCTCGATCAAGTGACAGTTACAGGGTTGTTTGTTCCAAATCATCACCTTGTAGACAACAAATCATCACCTTGTAGACAAGGTGACATAATGCAAAGGTAACAGTCAATTATGGCAGGCCGTTTGGGTGCCGTTTCTGTAATAATTACATATGTTGCCAGCAACATATCCAATTATTTGAGTGGCCTTAGCTATTTCCTCAAGTGTCAAGGTGCTACGCCTATAGACAATACGGATTTCGTAGTTAGTTCCACCATTCGGGGAATACGTAGGACTTTGGGAGATTCGCCGAAGCAGGCGACTCCCTTGCTACTCTTATTCAATGGAACTGCTGAGGTTTTAGGAGCAACATCGAAGAGTTGTCTCTTCTTTGTTGCAACCTCAATCCACTCGCTGTTTGCCTACAAGAAACTTATATAAAAGCTTCTGAGAGTTGTAGTCTTAAAGGCTACACCATTCATAACAAGCACGCACCAGATGGAGACCAAGCCGCTGGCGGCTCCTCCATCTTGGTCAGACGTGATGTGGTGTGTACGCCAGTGGCGTTAGACACAACACTACAGGCTGTAGCTGTTCGTCTGACGCTGCATAAGACTGTAACTCTCTGTTCCATTTACATTCCTCCGAGCTCCGTTCTCACTTTACAAGAACTGGACGCCCTTATGGACCAGTTACCGTCCCCATATTTACTTATGGGTGACTTTAACGGCCACAACCCATTATGGGGGTGGGACAATAGGAACGCTAAAGGCAAGAAAATTGAGGACCTTGTGGCTGCTCATGCTCTGTGTGTATTGAACGATGGTTCATACACATATTTGCATCCCGGCTACGGAACATATTCCGCCATCGATCTCAGCATTGTAGAACCAGAACTGGCCCTGGACTTTTCATGGAGGGTCTGGGATGACCTCTGCGGGAGCGACCACTTCCCAATTATTCTTAATTGCGGAGGGGCATCTCCCATAGAGCGAGAGAGGAGCTGGCGGCTTTGTAAAGCTGACTGGCCCACCTTCCAGACCCTATGTCGCGAGGAGTTCACTCCAGACATCAGTGACATCGATGCCTTCACTGAGATGCTGAGATGGATCGCGGAGAAAACTGTTCCGAAGACCTCGGCAACTCCCAAGCGTTTGACGCCTCCATGGTTAGATGACGGCTGTAGGAGGGCTATTAATGAACGAAAGAAAGCTCAGCGTAAATTCCACAAGAGACCGACTGCTGAAAATCTGGCGCTCTTTAGAATTCTGCGCGCTCGCGCTCGCAGAACAATCAAAGAAGCGCGGAGGCAGTGTTGGAGACAATTTGTTTCTAGCATCACCATGCACACGCCGTTGGGCAAAGTATGCACAATGATTAGGAGAATCAAACGAAGTGGAGGTGATTCTTCTGTAGTCCAGCACTTGAAACACAATGGCACCATTCTCACATCACTCGACGAAATAAGTGAAGAATTGGCTCGCACCTTTGCTGGAAACTCGTCTTTGGCAAACTGCCTCCCAGGCTTTCGGGTGGTCAAGGAACACCAAGAGCAAAAGCTCTTGGACTTTTCTTCCGATGGCGAGGAGCACTACAACTCCCCATTCAGTATGGGTGAGTTGAGGTGTTCTTTGGAAAGCTCGCATGACACAGCAGTTGGACCTGATGGAATTCATTATCAATTTTTGAAACATCTCCCTGAACATGCACTGAGACTGTTGCTTCAACTCTTCAAAAACATCTGGGAGTCGGGTATCGTCCCCGCCTCTCCCCCCCCCCCCCCCCCCCCGCCTCCTGGCGGGAGGCGACAGTAATACCGATTCCCAAACCTGGTAAAGACCAGAGTGAAGCCCACAACTATCGTCCCATAGCCCTTACAAGCTGCATCTGTAAAACCATGGAGCGCATGGTAAACAACCGCCTCGTCTGGCTACTGGAGTCAGGACCCCACCTGTCCAACCTTCAATGTGGCTTCAGACGGGGCCGCAGCACCCTCAACCATTTGGTGCGCATGGAGACCTTCATAAGAGATGCTTTCCTTAAGAAGGAGCACCTTGTGGCTGTCTTTTTCGACCTCAAAAAAGCCTATGACACAAAGTGGCAGCATGGCATCATGGAGGATCTTCATGCGATTGGCCTTCGTGGCCACTTGCCAATTTTCATCAGGAACTTTCTAGCCTTCAGGCATTTCCGCGTCCGTGTCAAGACTACCTATTCCCGTCTACACTCACAGGAACTAGGAGTACCTCTAGGCAGCATACTGGCCGTGACCCTTTTCGGGGTCAAGGTCAATGGCATTGCTGCTGCTGTAAAGCGGGGGGTCTCCTGTAGTCTTTTCGTGGATGACTTTGTTTTATATTACAGCGGTGCTAACATGAATGTCATAGAGAGACAGCTACAACCAAGCATAAATGGGATCCATCGATGGTCAGTTCTGAATGGTTTCAAATTTTCCAAGACCAAAACAGTCTGCATGCACTTCTGCCTGCTGCGTAGAATGCATGCGGAACCGGAGCTGACCCTGGATGGGGATCCCATTAAAGTCGTTGAGAAAACCAAATTTCTGGGCCTCATTCTCGACGCAAAACTGACTTTTGTGCCACATATAAAGTACCTGATAACAAGATGCCTGAAAGCACTGGATATTCTGAGGGTGCTGTCCAGCTCAGAGTGGGGAGCGGACAGAGATGTTCTGCTCTCCGTGTACAGAACCTTGGTTCGTTCACGAGTGGATTACGGCAGCATAGTATACGGTTCGCAAGAGGAAATCATAATTGGGCTGCTGGACTCGATCCACCACCAGGGACTGCGCCGGGCCTTGGGGCCTTCCGCACTCACCGTTCAGGAGCCTTTACGTCGAAGCCAATGAACATCACTTAACAACAGGAATCAAACTGGGCATGCAAATATGTAGTCAAGATAAAAACTAATGCATTGAATCCTGCACACAATTGTCTATTCGAGCAACATGACGGGGTGGTACGATATGAAACCTCCATTTGGTAGGCCTCTTGGGCGTGGATTTATATCGTGTTGGAGGTTGCCAAATGACTCCCAGAACTTCCCAAGTGCCACGTCGTTGAGTGAAAGCACATTGGGTTTTCCTCGCGACTAACGGAAATACATGAGGAAGTGAGGCGTGCACGCATCCACTCGAGTACCAAGGACTGCATGCAGAGATTCAAGGCCAGTTTGCAGACCACCTCTCCATATACACTGATGGTTCGAAAGACCAAAGCCGGGTAGCTGCTGCGGCAGTCTTCCAACGGGAAAAATTTGGTGTACGTTTGCCCGATCAGAGCTCGATTTTCACTGCAGAAGGCCGAGCACTCCTTCTCGCTTTGGAGTGTATCGAGGTATCCAACCACACTAACTATGTTATATACAGTGATTCGTTCTCTTGCCTCCTGGCTGTTGCTGGATGAAAACAAAAGTCACCCGCTGTATGTCTAGGCAACGGTCATATTTATATAAAGGTGATTGCTAAACAACTGAACAACGGCACGGGTATGATATCCACCTGTGCTGCGTGTGGGCGTTGGCATGCTGGCGCTTACAAGGAAACGAACGAGCTGTTGCGGGGGTGGGCACCTGCGAAGAAGGCCCTGAACTGTGATCTTGAACCGTGTCTGATCCCTCACTCTGATCTGAAACCACTAATAGCCACCCACATAAAATCCAATTGGCAACATGAGTGGGATGAAAACATTAATAAACTTAAAGAAATTGAACCATCTGTGGGAAAGCCACCACATACTCATGCGGGAGGTCGGTGAAACAAAGTGGTCCTTAGCCACTGCCGTATTGGCCACTCGTGGCTTACACATGCTTGTCTGCTCAAAGGGGGAACCTCCCCCTGAATGTATTGGGTGTCAGTCCCCACTGACACTCAAACACATTTTACTAAGTTGCGTTGATTTTTTGGCCCTGCGCCAACAGTTCTGCACTGCAGACAGTATGCATGACCTTTTTACTAAGGTAAAACAGGAAAACATTTTAGCCTTTTGAGGGCAGCTGGACTGTACCACCTCATATAGTTTACAAAATAGATTCTATCAATTATTAATAAAACTTTTCTTTTTCTATGGGAATTTGTTTCCCTTGACCACAAATATATGATTGTGAGCTTTCTAATTTAATCAGTGTCTATTGGCACATAATTGATTGTCTGCTTTTATATGTAAAAGCGATGGTTTGAACAAAAGACAAACATTTCTCGCCGTGAATATGGCCTATGCTGCCGACACGGCGTAAAGCAACCACCAATCAATCAATCAACCCTTGCTACCACATATGTTGAAGCGTATGTTCTCTTCTGTCAAATAACCCAGGCATATTGCTTGGCGAGCAGCGATATTGTGTAGTTTTAGGGGGCTCCTAAGGAAATCTAATGTAACGTATTCTGATGCGATGCTACGACGTGAGAACATAAAATGTTATGCATGGGGCATGCTATTGGAAATATGTAAAACAAAGACGATTCAGTTTAAAGAAAGATCTTTATATATTCCTATTGCGAGATGCCCTGATTTTGAATTATGTGCAGTGCATTGGACGGAAAGGCATTTTTGTAGTATGCCAGCAGCTGGTGGGTTACCGGCCTTCTTGATGCCGGATGATTATGGTGGAGGATTTCCTTTAACGTATAAAATTCATCAGTCTTCGTTAAAATTATTTTCTAGCCGCGCAAGTCCAGATATAGACTTGATTTCTTCACACTCACTATGCAGGGGGGGATGCACATATTTATCTATATGTGGTGCATCCCTGGAGGAAATAAACACGAGAGGGGATTGGTCAAGTAATGCGGTGTTCCAGTATCTTAAAACACCGTTGTCCATGCGTATTGCTAACAATATGAGAGTAGCAGCAAAACTTGCTGATTGTAGGTACTAGCAGAGTTGGGTTGGGGGACCCGAGCTCGGGTTTTGGCATATTTAGTCCCAGCCAGAGAACTAATAAAGAACTCAGCCCAACTCTGGTTTGTCTATACTTTATTTGCATAGTGGTTTATGTGTATTATAATGTATTATAATAATATAAAGGAATGGGCAATTATCATTGTTACTTATTGCATATTGTTTATTGTACAATTAATTGTATTTATTATATATATTCGAAGTCGCGCGCCCACCCCATTACGGGACGCGCGATTGTGGCGCCAATTGTGTGGTGCGGGATCGGCGCAAACCTAAGCCATTCCAATCTCAATTTTCTTTTTGAGGTAGGGCATATTTAGTCCCAGCCAGAGAACTAATAAAGAACTCAGCCCAACTCTGGTTTGTCTATACTTTATTTGCATAGTGGTTTATACTGAAGATAACGTAGTTTGGAACAGTAACATTGCTTAGATGTTTATTTGCTGCGGCCTTATTCCTGGCAAAATGTAAGGTCACATCAGGGTATCAACTGACAACAGAAAACCCCTGGTTTATATCGGGGATCCCTGGCCATTGCCACATGATCCGGATACTGGCCAAACCAGTCCTCGTCCTTAAGGGGCTGTCACACTACGGCGTATGGCGGCGGCGTATAGAAAACGTACCACAAAAAAGCAAAACCCATCGCAGGACGACGTATGGTGACCTTTGTGCACTGCCGTGTCCTTTGGAGTGTATGCGTAACATATGCATAATGTGTATGTAATGTACCCCTAGCATATGACGGCGTATGAGAAGTGTATGCACAACCTATGCAAAACCTTGAATCCGGTCAGCAGCAGGGGTTTGAGGAAGGCGTACAAAGGTGGGAGCAGCGGTCATTCTAGTAACAAGAACAAGACAGAGAAATCGTAAAGGTGAAGGGCCCCACCCGAGAACACAACTACCCTGGTCAGGGGAAGAAGTGTGCCTGGGAGAAATCAAAATGGGCAGAGTCTAGGAAAGAGAAATGAGGAGAGTTGAGTCAAAGGACCATGTCTATTTGCTCTATGGTGACCGTCCAGCGAGCCATAGTCACGGACAGAGTAAGAGTAGAAAGTGAAATGCTGGCGGGCTCCCCCTCCTGGAACTCTTTTCAGACATATCGAGGAGGAGCATGGCCGGCGGAGAGGTGATAGAGAGAGGCGTGGACAGAGTGCGGTCTGGATAGCAAGTGGTGCATGTTAGGAAGCAGTCTCTATATGATATATGAAGAAATGGGACAGTGCAAACATATAGGACGGTCCAAACATGTCAGTTAAACCAGCTCAGATCGATGTTTGTTTGTTGTTTTTCTACATCCCAGCAACATCTAAGGTCACATCAGGATGGGTATCAACACATACATACATCCACACATACATCCACAGATACATCCACACGCCACACATACATCCACATGCACATACATGCAAACAACATATCTGATGGGAAGAGTAGGACGGTCCTAACATGTGCTCCAACTACTATCAAAAGCAACTACCTGTTATACCCTTGTCACTCTACGATGTAACAAGCAAACGTAAGCCTGACATGGTCACGTTTCGTCATTACGTTGACGTACATTGGGTTACGTTATGATGACGTCAGAATGATGTTAGACTAACGTCGAGCTACGTCACGTTACGTCGTGTTACGTCGGCACGCATAAAAGTTTTGAACCTGTTCAAAACTTTTGACGTAACTCGAACATAAGGGTTTACGTTCACCATACGTTCTGTACACATTTGGGGAACGTCAATGATGTTAAACAGACGTTAGTAAAACACTGCTCACTACGTTCAACTACGTTCCACTACATTGACCCACATTAAACCCGGTGGAAACATCCACGCGGCGTAATGGGAACGTCAGGAGAACGTCAGGAGAATGTCAGGAGAACATACGTTCAACGTTTCGCCACCGTGTCATGACATATGTAAAGTCATGTAACGTGGTTCTGGCGATGGAATAACATTCATAGCGTTCCGTGAGCGTAATGACGTTGTCCTCTCTCGTTGAATGATGGTATCACTACGCTTTACCGACATTACGCTCTCGTCAACTACGCTGCATCCACATTCAACTTGTGCCCAAATTTGCATACTATACCGAGAAGTTCAACGTTATTCACGTTCTCCCTACGCTGATGTCGTTACATCGTAGTGTGACAGGGCGTTTAGGAAGCAGTCTCTATATGATATATGAAGAAATGGGACAGTGCAAACATATAGGACGGTCCAAACATGTTAGTTAAACCGGCTCAGATCAATGTTTGTTTGTTGTTGTTTTACATCCTAGCAACATGGCGCCTTTATATACCTAGACCATAGGTTGGGCATATGCTTTGCATAAGATTTGTATACGCTTTATGTACACTAGGAGTAGGCTCAAATACGTTACACGTATGCTAGGTGTACGCTACATACGCTATAGGTACACTGAAGGCACTGTTTTAGCGTATGTGTAATGTATGCTGGCATACATATAGCATATGCATAACGTATGCCGGCATAAGCATAGTGTATGAGCAGTGCATGAGCCTTACGTCGCCATACACTGGAATTCTTTTAGCATGCACACAAATTTTCGGACGGACATGCGTATGCCGGCGTATAATGGGATACGCCGGGCGTATACGACATATGTGCAGCGTATGCGTAGCATATACATAGCATATGCGTAGCGTATGGTGGCATATGACGGCATATGTAACGAAAACCGATACGCCGGCATACACTTACGCCATACGCCATAGTGTGACAGCCCCATTACCTATTAATACCGAGCGTCAGGGAGTAGCGACAAGTATCAACTTTATAAGTCATTGGATTGACTCTGTCGGGCTTTGATGTCACGACCTCTTCCACGGGAAAACAATTAGTGTCCTTATCGATTTGGCCATTAAGCTCGGTTTGCTTATATTCTCCTTCTAAACTGCCTGGTAAGAAGGATACTTTCCAAATTGCCTATCCGTAGGCCCCCTATACTACTTACATACGTTTATTGCTGCAACGGGGCCAGTCTAGTGGTGGTGTCCACTTCTGGTGCCAGAAGTCGCGGGTTGCATTCCCAGTTGACTCAAAGAAAGATATTTCAAACCTGCACTTGTCCGTACCCAGCATGGTGCGGGGCATTAGTAGGATAGAGCATGAGCTGGTTGTCCTAATGGTAGGATAATGTGTTAGTGTGTTATATCGCATCAGGTGCAGAAGGCATAGTATGCGGTGGAACATGTCTACATTACTATAAATCTGAACCCCACCCCCCAAAAACCCCACAAAGAAACAAAGAAACTCACCCCGAAACACTATTACAAAATTGGTACCCGTATCGAGGTCGAGTGGGAATGGTTGCTGCTCGAGACAATGGAATAATAACCCAAAACCATCACATCACAAGTTTGTCACAACTGAGAGAACCTCGTCGTCATTTCGCCTGTAACCAACAGGGTGTGGGAAGCTGCTTCTGTAGTGGAGGGTAGAACCGACATCCCCTTCAGTCTGAGGTCGACCCAACCATTCAGCTACCGTCATATATGCTGAGCTGGAACCTACACTGTTGGGCTCTGCAAGCAGTTCCGTTTATATATCATCGGACATTGTATTATACTTATTTATTAACAGCTGACAAACAATGTGAATGGAGGGTGTGTTTTACCTACAAAGCCAAAACTGAGAGCAAGAACACTTGTTTGAAATTGAGATGAGATCAGTTCTGTTAATACAAGGATCTTTGTAAGAGTAGGAAGACATTGGGTGTACATGCAGGAAGGCCACCCCTAGGGGTATACCACCCTACTAAATTGATGTTTAAATACAAACAAAATAATTTTCTTTCAAAAGTCCAGGGCTGTAATCGATAAACACGACCCGGGCGACTCAGGTCACCCGAGTCGTCAGAATTTAAAATCGAATACACGTGCCGTGTGCAAAACGACCCAACCCCTCTTGGCTGGGGTTTGCTAGGAACGATGACACCACATCTGTGCTGGTACCTGTAGGATAACAGCTACCAGTCCAACTCCTATGTGTTGTTTTAATGCTTTTTATTTTAATAACCCAGATTGTCAGCTTCTACAATCATAAACTACTTTTAATCCTATTTTGCTGTACTTATATCAGTTATTGAAAAAAAATATTAAGCTTTAGATTAAGCCACCATTTTGTCCACCCCGAGCTTATTCATTTATTCAACCTGAGTCTGTAGGATGTGCGCATGCGCCAAAAAGTGGCTTGGGTGACCCGAGTTGATTAATCGATTACGCCCCTGATGATGCCGCCTTCTAATGGGGTGGGTTCACTCACCTATGCCACAGATACTATAGCACTACATATTGCTAGCATATTGCTAAAATAACTCTAGAAATATTTATTTGTAAAGTCTATTGAAATGTAGAAGTCGACTGCATTTGCCTGCAGTTATCCCACCTAACCGGCCGGTGACTATTTAAAACCATGTCCAATTATAAATCGCCGCTCTCAGACAATGATGGTCCCAGAAATAAATTTATGTGTTTTTCTAAATTGTAGGTTCTAGTATTTCTGTCGGTTGGTAGTTCTTTTGAAATCATAACGAAAATACCACTTAGATATTTAATTTATATTGTGTTCTTAGTATGCCATAAATATAGCTATGAGAGTAGGTGGTAGTCGGCTTATGGGTTGTGTCCAAAGCAATAGAAGGTGATAGGCGGGAGGTTATAACAATCAGGTGTGTATTTTGTTTTGACTGTGTACTTCTTTGGGACTCTAATGAAGTGCTGCATGCTAGACATTTCCGATTTTCTAGAATAGGGAATATTCTTTCTAGGACAAGTAGGAATCAGTTTAATTTTAATATGCTAATTCGCATATTTAAGCGAAATGGGAATTGCCTTAGTAAATCTACGATAGTTCATAATGAATGCTTACAATGCATGATGTACAGGAAAGTACACATTTACTTATCTAACTTTAGTGATGCTGATAGATAATTAGATAATACACTGATTAACCTAAAGGTATAGATGCACACATTTGTGTTAGGAAATCAAACATGAGATGTAATTTGGTAACAATAATCTTTTATTATTTTCATAACGTGATGGTGCTGTTTATTCACCAAACCCTCACTGGACATTCCAGATGCCAGATACCGGGTTATTGCATATCTCATAATACATGTCAACATGCCAGTACACACATATTAAGAAACTGGTGTCATATACAAATATTTCTTCTTACAAATAGTACACAAATGATGCATAATATTTTATAACTATCTAAGTTCTCCTGTATATTAGTTATTCTTATTGAACAATTATTAACCTAATTGTTTTAGAGCGTAAATATAGGGCAATACAAACACAAAATAGTCCGATATGAAAGTCAACATTCACACACTGCTTCAACTGAATGGCGCATACTTTCTGACTTAAATAAATCGCAAGTTTGATTCGTGTGATCAAATCTACTGGTTTCTGTAGCGTCAGATGAATGACCTTCTTATTATATATATATATATATATATATATATATAATTATGCACACGATTCTGGATTGTGCATACATATATGTTTAAGGCAGCATAGCAATATTATTATTTCAAGTGAACATAGCCTGATAATTTCAGGATTGAGCTATGAATAGCATGAGGCATAGATGCAATCAGGTGCAAAGCATGAGAAAATATATTGAGTTACTAAATTTAACTCAAAGGAGTGTTATGATCTAAGTGCAACCCTCTGATATTGTAGATGGAATGGTTACATGGATGGGCTGGAGCTATTTGGCTACCACCAAGAGGACCATATGTGTTGTCCACCACAGGGAGCTGGGAACCTTGGAGCATACACAGCACATTTGGACGGGGAGCTTCATACAGATTGTTCTGTTGTACTGGAGTATAGTGACTATCATTGTTCATTGTGATGGGCACATAAACTGACTGGTACTGGTCAATGGCAATGGATGACTTTTCATTCTGGGGAAGAGCAGGCTTCTCAAGGAGAGTTGGTTGAGAAAGTTCTGAGATCTGGTGAGCTTTCGAATGTTGTACCTTGATAAGTGCTGATAGTCCAACAGCAAACAAAAGTCCACAAATCAGTCCAATACAGAGGACAACCAAAATACCAGAGTTAGCAATAATGTCACGAATTGAAGTTGCAGACAAGGAAGCTGCCATTTTGAGTCCAGCATTGATATCTGAACAATTCTGCACATCTCCAACCCATTCATGGCCAGAGCAGACAAGTTCAGAAGCAATATGTGAAAAGTTGCACATAACAACAGCTTTGTTATCCTGGATCTTTACAAAAGCATTTGGAGGAGCCCGGATTGTAGGGCAACCAATAACTTCATAGTGGAGCAGGTAGTGGTGGGAGTGAGATGATCCTTCTATCAGTGTGATGTCAACCACATTACTGTGAGAGCTGTAGATGAGATGGTTCTTCTTGAACTCTCCACCACAGACCTTGGTTGGTGTGTTGCCATTCTCTGACACATAGCCATAAGGGATGCACTTTGGCATGGCCTCAGTGTTACTGTCCTTGTTGTAAAAGTCATAGAGGTACACATTCACAGCCTGACCAGGCTGGGCAAGGATGCGATGTGGACAGACAGACTTTTTACGGTGTGTCAATGGCTTGGCAATATCACCACTCTCAGCTGTCAGAAGTTGATCATCACAGTTATCAGTGTTAGACCTGGCAACTTTGACACACTCGTAGTCAGCCTGTAGATAGGTGACTAAGTCCTTTGGGCAGGGTGTGGCAGCAAACATGATGGGATCAGGAACAGGAATACTGCAGTATTGACGGCCAGAGCAGCGAGCATGCATGATGGCACTGACATCAGCAGAGCAGCCAGCGAATCCAAAGTCACGGGGCTGACAGCGTCCAACACCCATACGTCCATAATGGGCTTCTTTAATCATGATGACTTCATCTTCCTGACATTTTGCCTCGAATGTCTCCCACTGACAGATTTCCTTCAGACCTGTCAACAAAACAAGTGTTTAATGTTAGGTATATTCATTATGTAATGGCGCAACAAAAAAGAAAATCTAAAGTGGCATCAGGAAAATTCACTCAACTGATATTTTCTGAATAATATTTAAATCACATTACTCTAATTTTAAAGCACATTTAACCATATAAAATCACATCCAAATGCATCTGTTTTTCCAAGTGGCTTAATAGCGGAACTAATTGCAAAAGGATTGGAACAGATCCGACCAATATTTTTAACTGACTAACAGAGGCCAAGAAGATTTGCTCAAAAGAAAGCCGATTATAATTACAATGTGTAATTAACGATCCTTACCTGCTGCTGCAGTGGTGGTGACGGTGATGGCGATGATCAGGATGATGGCGGTGTACAACTGTATGGCAGCCATTGTTTTGATGGTGTTGATGATGTAGTAGGTGAAGCAATTATAATGAATAAACAAATTTTAATAATCCTCCTAGTTCACTTGGAAAGGTTCAAGCAGTCTCTGCACTGTATACGCGTTTTGCAGTAAGCAGTTAGCTATGCCTTCCTCAGTTGGTACTTTCAAGAGATTCGAATGTAGTCTCTGTAATAGTCCAAGATGTGTGGATAAGCTACTTCAGTCCACGTGTGACAGTTTTCACTGAGTTGGCGTGTAGTAGTTAAATTGTAATGTTGTAAGTCGATGCTGCTTGTTCGTCGTATCAACAGGTTTGATTTCACACTCACATCCACCATGCTTTTATACCCACTGTTGTGTGAGTCAGTCAGAGCTGCTGCTTCCACTCCTCCCATATATGGGGCAGCCCAAATTGAGAAGTTAACCACATAGGCACTTCCTGCCTAATAACTCCTTATTTAAGGCTCATTTGTGCTGCTGCCACTGATTCAGAGCATGCCTCTACGCCTTCAAACCTAGTGTACTATTTAATCCTCCACTTAAAGACCTACTTTTAGCAGGTTGCTATTTTTATATCCACTAAGGACACCTTTGTGAAGTTTACTCCTTCGGTGATTATTTAAACCACTTATTTGTTATAGGAGGTCTGCCCGTACTATGTGGCGTTTATAATAGGCCTGTTTGTGTGCACTCAACCTATAAATACACCGCTTCAAGAATACTTATAGTTATCTCAGTGTAGAAACTTTTCACCTAGACTCTCTTTTTAGTTTCACGCTATTTCTTTCAACATATTAAAATAAGCATTTTGATATTAATACTGATCTATATTTTGTCAATCCACTCGTTTTTGATTACTTATTGATTTCACTATTTAAGAAACCAACTCCTGCTTCTATTTAAGCAGCTGTCACACATCACCGGATTGGGGAAACGGAAAGAAACCGAACAAAGTCCATTGATATCCGGCAAAGTCCAATTTGTGTCCATTGCATATCCGTTGCATATCCATTGATATCCGTTGATATCCCACCCGATCCGTTACAAGGTTTGAACATGCACAAAACTTGGAATGGATGCCGCCAGATTGATGTCTACAGTTCTTGTCCGGTTTGAGTTTGTTTAGTCCGCTTATCATCCGTTGGCTACCCGTTTCATGTCCATTTCATGTCCGTTTCATGTCCGTTCGTCCAGCAACCTTTGACCCATTATCGCAACATTTTGACACATTTTAATACATTTTGATACTTTTCATGCCCGAACACCACCGGACTAGAAAATTCTGTCCATTGCTCAATCCGGCATAGTGTGACAGCCGCTTTAATAACTGTAATACTGAAGCTAAAACGTGGATATTTTTTAGATTGTCAACGTGAACAGGTTGGAGAGCTTACCTCGTTCGGGCTATGGTGGTAAATGTACCTAATTCGAGTACCGGTTCCATTTCCAAGGTCGAATTTCATATAAGATTAAGGTGCAGGTTCACAAATATGGTTGTGGAACACTGAGTTTTGGGAAGTTTTCATATTGGAATACATCACTAGAAAGCACAAAATTATATCGAATTTCCTGAATATTCGTAGGACATTTAGTTGGGACCGGATTGAGTAAATTAACAGTGAATATTAGGAACTAATTCAGGAGTTACAACACATGTCTATAGGACAAAACTGCCCATGACAGTACTGTGTTGGTATAGCCATCAATCTCAAACAATAGAGCAGCCTCCAGTCAACCATGGGGGTATATGCTGGTCTGTGGCCCACTTATATACTTCCACATGCCACTGGGGGAGGTCCTGTGGGGACTGTTGTGCATCATGTAGATATATTTTTTGCATCCCAATATATATATGCATAATAAATAATTCACTGTGATTATGCATCTGATGCATAATCACCACAAAGATGGCTTGTCTTGCTGGTACAACATTAAGAAAAACCTACCTTAAATATTATTGTATTTGATTTATTTTATTGCTTTGACAGCATATATATGTAGTAGTCTGAACATGAGCTCTACTATCACGCGGTAGCAGCGGAGACTACGACGCCACCCGCGCAGTTCCACTACACTGCGCTAGGTGGCGGCACGGGTCACCACCGGTCAGACCCCAACTGGGCTGACCTCTACTGCGTGTGGTTGACCCACCCCCCCACACACACCTATAGAGTCGATGTGGGATCTGGCGAGTCAGGGGGCGGGTCAGACAACTACTGACACCGCGGAGAGCAGAGGTTTCAATAAACCAGGTGAAGCGTACACTGAATTGAATCTTGGTGTTCTTTCGTGAGAGAAAGGGTGAGTCGGAGGGCCGTGGGCCATTACATTGGTGCCGTGAGCCAGCTTGCCTTCTGCGTAAGGGGGTGAGTATTGGACCTGGGCCATGGACTCCGCAGGTAGGTTCTCTTCGTAATTTGTAGTTATGGAGGGAGCGATGGCCGGTCAACTGCGTAGTGGGCGCCAGTACCAAAGTGATGGTGCCGGGAGCCCCGGCGCAGTTGGGTCGCCGGTGGGCGTGGACGCTTCTGCGGTGAGTACACCGCACCACGCTCGCAGTTCACCTGATAGGGATGTTGATGTTTGTACGTTCATTCCTAATACAGGTGCCGGCGTTGTGGGGGACCGCCGCCGTGTGTCAGTGAGTGGGGGGGGCGTAGCCACTCCGCCACTTGTGCCGGTGGTGTCGCCTAGACATGCTGAAGGTGCTGATGACTATTGGTTGCAGTTAGCCCGACTGAGTGGCAGTCCGCCACCCGGTATTGCGCCGTTGTTTACAGCGGGGGCGATACAGGGTGGTGGGCGTGACGCGCGGTTGGGCGCTCGTTCTGATAGTGGTGGCGCGGCGTTGAAACATGTCGCGCCATCAATAGCAGTGCAAGATGTTCTCTCAGTTGATAGGAAGACTGGGGAGGGCATTACGGGGAGTGCGATGAAGGTGGGCTTCGCTCTTGATGATATGCAGTCTCTGTCGATCAGTAGTGATTCGGGGTCGGGTGTACGTGAGGGTAGCAGTTCAATCGCGTGTCGTGAGGGCTTAGGTCTGGCTGGGCGCGGGGGTTCTGTGGGAGGCATACCACTGGAGTATTCGCCGTGGGGGAGTTCAGCTGTCCGTTCTGTGGGGACGGGAGCTGGGCGTGCAGGTCCCCGAGTTCCCGATGATAGGGAGAGTTCCCCGGCTTTGGAGACAGGGTTCGTAGCCGATGACTCGTTGACGTTCGCGTTGGAGCATGATTTGGTTATGAGTCGTACGTTTTCTGGGTCGCAGTCGGAGGTGGAGCGTCAAGAGGGGATGCGGATCCGCCGACTGCGAGCTTGGAAGCGGGTCCAGTATGACCGGATGGCGGAGGAGAGGCGTTCGTTGGATGAGATGAGAGTCTCCAATGCTGCCGCCTTCGCGCGCGAATTAGCAGAGCTAAGCGCGGCGCGTCGTGTTTCCGCAGAAGAGGCGAGGTCGAATCGACTGTTAGTGGGTGAGCAGCAAGCTGCTTTCACTAAACAGACGGAGGACTTGTCTATGCGGGAGGCGCTTAATAATCACTTACAGGATGAGAATCAGAGATGTGAACGGTTGCTAGCTGCCGAGAGGTGTAGCATTAATTCTGCTCTGGGGGTTCTTGTAAGTGAGCGCGCAGCTTTTCAGGCTGAGAAACTGGCGTTTCAACGCGGTTTGGAGCTTGGAGAGAGTAATGTGGGAGTTGGTGGGTAGACACTGTCCATTTTACACTAAAAGATTTTCCTATGCAGTGTCGCCCTGGCTCTTATTTTATGCTGCATTCTTTATTTTAAAATTACTATTATAGTAAGCGCTTCTAGCAGAACATGATTGACAGCGTGTGCGTCGGCTCCTGTTATAACAGGGGAGGATGCACATGGGGTGTAATTTTCTTTGTAGGAGGCCGGGTTCTTGCTGGCGCCCATTGCTTCTTATAAAATGTATTGCATTCCTGAACGTTGTATCTGCGGAGACTTTCTCAATTGTTATAAGTAACACCGCCCTTCTACTTTCATGCATTCTGCACCGGAGCGGGTCACCGAGCGTGACGGGTCCTGGGTGCGGCGGCGTGACGTGTCCGCGGTGTAATACCGTCTGTGATCTACTGGCCAGGCGACGCGGGCACAAGGAGGACGGGCTGAGGAAGCTCCAAGAGGAGCCGCTCCGCGTAGAAGGGGGAGCGCCCCGCTAACGGTTCTTCTGAGATGGGGGGCGGCGGGGGGCGGACTGAGTAGTTCCTTGCTTCCTTCTGTCGAGGGGGTTCCACTTGTGGGGTATGAATTCTCTCCCAGCAAAAGACATTCTATACAGCAACTACATAGAGGCTGGGAGAGGTCGTCTTTGTGCGACTCATTTAAAGACTCTTTCTTCACCTAGACTGATAACATGTTTGCCTTGCAGCTAGCTAGATTCATATCGCTATTTCGCTGCAGGCAGGTCTAGGAATTGCGCAAAAGGATACATACCTAGCTTTGTAAGGCTTCTCTCCCTTTCGAGTTAGTTCTCATGTTGACTTCTATCATTTCTCGATTCTCATCGGTTTGCATTCTGCAACCGGTGAGACTCTAGGGGGGGCAGTGTAGTAGTCTGAACATGAGCTCTACTATCACGCGGTAGCAGCGGAGACTACGACGCCACCCGCGCAGTTCCACTACACTGCGCTAGGTGGCGGCACGGGTCACCACCGGTCAGACCCCAACTGGGCTGACCTCTACTGCGTGTGGTTGACCCACCCCCCCCACACACACCTATAGAGTCGATGTGGGATCTGGCGAGTCAGGGGGCGGGTCAGACAACTACTGACGCCGCGGAGAGCAGAGGGTTCAATAAACCAGGTGAAGCGTACACTGAATTGAATCTTGGTGTTCTTTCGTGAGAGAAAGGGTAAGTCGGAGGGCCGT